>JAUCMT010000786.1:0-10719 GCA_032357475.1 Enteromius thamalakanensis | reverse complement strand
TATAAACACAATAAATAAACTTAGCATAAACACATATATTATGTAAAGAAAAACTTTTATTTTGGATGTGATTAATCGCGATTAATCATTTGACAGCACTAAAATAAACATATTAAATAAACATATTACCATTTTGAAAATCCTGAATATGGCGTAGGTGACTTTTTACCTTTTTTTTACTTTTTCCCTTGTTGTACAATGTTTGTATTTAATATCTTTTAATGCATTCATTAGATGACATATTCCAGAAGACAGTATTTTCAGTACTAAATTCTACATTGTTTATCCTTCACTTTCTCATTTTCTTCCTCTTTGTTTTTGCCACCTACAACCTTTTTTCCTAATATTGATATAATTAGTCAGCCTCATCAGGATACCTCCCAATGCACATGGGAATTGTGATCCCAAAGCACCTACACCCCCCTCCTTTTTTAATCTGTGTCCGTTTTGTTTGGACCTGCTGCTCTGTCTGTCTGTCTCTCCACCCCCTTTCTGCCTCCACAACTAATCCAGTTATTAGCAGAAGGGGAGAGAATGGCTCTCAGCTGATCCTGAAGGAGGCTTTTGTCACATTAAGCCCCACATCTCCCCTCGGTTCTTCTTGCTGCCAGAGTTTAAGGCCTAGCTCTGTATCATTACCTGTCCATATGCTATATTACATACTAATTTTGCCACATTTGAAACCTTCATTTATGCTAGTTGGTTTGTCATTATTTCTTATCATGTGCTTGTGCGTTTGTTCGAATTAAATTGATTTAAAGACACATTTAGTCAATCCAGCAGTCCATGACGGATCAATACCAGCAGTGGGTTTGACCACATACTTTGATCCTGTAGATGAAACCTGCTATTTTTAAGATGTCTCATGGAAACTGGCAATAAAGATGATAATGAACATTTTGGCTGGCATATGTTGGTGTACTGACTAAACCAATCAGGAACCTAATGTTGATTTGTAAAAGCTAAATATCGATTGTTTAATTGTAAAGATAATTGATGTAAGGTATGAGTAATTTAACCTTTCAGTTAAGTAAATTTTGTTGTTGTTGTTGTTGTTTTAGTGTTAAGAAATGCCTAAATTGGATTAGGAAAAGTTTGTCCAAGTAGAAGAGCTAATTAGAAAGATAATACATGTTTCTGAAGTGCCGGTATATCCAACCTTTGTGGTAAGTGTACAGCTGTATGGCTAACAGCTTGAGGTTTAGTAAGTCAGTACCACACAGGTTCAATAAATGGATGTGTATGACCGGTGGGGGTTGAAAAAGAGCTGTTGAAAAGAAAGAGAGGGTTGAAAGGGGATCAATCCCATGGTGGGTTTTGTGGAGACCAACTTAAATAATCAATATGGTATAATCTTATCAATAGAATAATTAAGGCTGATGGATTGGTATGCTTATTTGTTTGCTTGTTTTCTTTTGTCATAACTGTTTCCAAAAGTTGTTCAGATGATTGCAAATGCAATCGCAAATGATTTAGTCATCTGCAGTATCTCCACAGAATTTGGATGTATATCAGTCCTCTATTTTAATATACTGATGTGGATACTGTACTAACATTATCTTTATACTAATTAAAACTTGATTCACTACAGCAGTAGTGACAGTAGTGGTTAGATGTTGGCTCAAAAACAATCATTAATACACTTGGGGTTGTTGTTTGAAAGACTGGTCTGACTTAACATTTCATTCGCATGCCTAGTTCTCTCTGCAGTGAAAATTCTGATTTGAGGGGAAGGGGGGTAGAGAAATCCCAGCAATACGAATGGTACCATCTGTCCCCTCTCGCTTTGCTAATCAAACCCACGGGAGTGCAAAACTACTGGATCAATAGAAAGACAATTAACTGATCCTGAAGGGAAATTTAAGTTCGGCAGCAGAAACAACACCCAACAAATGCTATACACTGTAGAACATGTCAAGGGGACGGCATTATTAAAAATAGCTTTGACACTTGAAATTCACTTAAGTCTTTGCTTGACACTTAAAATTTTGCACTGGTTGCATCTATTTCTCTGAATCATATTTTGAGATGTAATGTTTCTAAAATTTGGTTGCAATCCATCTGCTTTGAATACAATAGATTGGGCATGAATTGGAAAGGTGATTTCTGTCACTGCTGTGAGGAACCGTGCTGCCTATGGTGTTAAAATATAATGTCCGTGGCTAATCCATAGCAAATGTGTACACATGCAGACAGGAGTGAGGGGGAAGCGAGAGGGAGGAACTGTGTTGAAGGAGAATGAAAGGCACAAAATAGTAGAGAGACTGACAGGGCTCACAGCAGGCCTGCTGGGAAGCTGTCAATGGCCCTATCAACCCCGACCTGAGTCCGGACAGAGTCATCACACACACACATAGACATATGCACACACATTGTCTGATCTCTGACAATTG
Organism: Enteromius thamalakanensis; assembly: GCA_032357475.1. Lineage (NCBI taxonomy): Eukaryota > Metazoa > Chordata > Actinopteri > Cypriniformes > Cyprinidae > Enteromius > Enteromius thamalakanensis. Next base: position 8,326 of record JAUCMT010000786.1, on the reverse strand, counting down.
CACGTCAATGATGCAAACTAATTCAGGGCATCTGTCCTGATGAATATATCCCAAAACCTGCAGTATACACACACAGACACACACACACACACACACACACAAACGGAATGTATTTGTGCAGAGAAAGTGGGACTTTGAGGCATAGGGATTTTAGCTTGGAGGATGAGATCTTCTGGATCTCCTCCAGATTGCTGGCAAGCAGACATACACACAAACAAACAGAGGGGCCAGGCTAGCACCAGGGGGCATCATTAACTCATTAGTGAAATTTAAGACAGTCAAGCACCGGTACACACACACACACAAAGGCTGACATTTACATATCTACCCATGACCGCATATGATGTGATGGGTTCATTTTATCAGACTGGGATTTATAGGTAAAATATCTCAAGATGAGTGGATGGCAAGGCTGCTAATTAAGATAATATATGTGTGATAAAATATAGTGCATTACAAAAGTATTCACATATTTATGGCACTTAAAGTGTCTTGAGTTTTTTTTTTTTTCTTTTGAAAGCCGCATCACTAAACCCACAACAAGCTGTTCTGTTTGAGATGCTAGTAAAGTGAGTGCTGGCATCTTCCAGTCAATCCCCCCCTCCACACACACACACACACACACAACACATTCCCAATTTGGAAACAGATGTTGTTTGTCAGATCCTATCATTACTGGCTAATTAAGCAGACATCTTTTCCTTCTTTTCTCCTATCTGCCACTCTTGTATTCATGCATATTGCCCTGCCTTTGTTTCCCCACAAAGATGAAGGCTTCAGAAATTTCATTTTCTGCGTTAGATAAATACATCTGTGCATACAAATATAATAAATATATATATATTTTTAAACACAATTTTCTTGTTTGTTTATATAAATATATATATATATTATATACATACATGGTTGGGGCTGTAGAGTGATTCATTTTTGTATATGTTTATATGCAGTGATCTTGTCCCATTGATGGCCATAAAATATGGAAGATGAGCCACATAGTCATGTGACTGAAAAAAAATGAATAAAACCTTTTTTACAAAGTGTTTTACAGAAAATATACATAAGCATTCTCAGAAACAAAATGTGAAATAAGACAATGAAATCATTATACAGGAAAATACTAAATAAAACTGCTTAATCAGGGGGGAACTCTAGTTAAGTAGTATTTCTTGAAGCTCTTTTTTGTAGTGCTGAGTGAGTCATGGATAGTAAAAGAGTTCTCCCAGCTTACGGCAATAATGACAAAACAAAACAAAGCACCCTTATGTTGTTAAATTAATATAAAATAGTTAAGATTCTGTGCAAATCTAGTTAAATTTGTAACATGGCAAATTTGTAACATGATTATGTGAACTCTGTTTACAATTTCAGATTTCCTTGCTTCAATTGAAACACAACACTGTGAAAAAAATTTCAGGATTTGTAGGCATAGTGCATATAAAAATGATTATTATTATTTTTTTTCCCTTTTATCACTAACATTGTCATGCTGATAATAAATTAAATATAAAAAATAATAATAAAGACATTTTAAATTTATTTTTATTTTTTGACATTGAACATTGAAATAGTCTAATGTAAAGCAAAAGCTCTTATAAGTTCTGACAAAATTTTTAAAGCAGATAATATAATATAAGCAAGAGTCCAGACACAACTTGCTGGTTGGTTGCTTTTATTTTTCTTAGTTGTGGAAGCACGTGTGAAAGGTCCTGGTGTGGTATGTGGTGATGGAGGTATTGATTTTTAGAGCCTCTATGTGTGCCCTGTTAGTGGGGTCAGAGGTTGGGAACGTGCCCTGTTAACCCCTCGACCAGTCTGGCCCCAAAGTCTGCCAAGGGATTCTGGGAGCCCAGAGTATTTATGACCAGCCCTAGCTAACCTCTGCTCCCCAAAACCCCTCCGAGGCTCCCCCACAATCCTCACCTACAACCCGCAGTTCAACACCAGATTTCACCCCCTTTTTGTTGTTTGTTTGGTTTTTGGATTGCTTATTTGATGATGAATCCAATAGATACAGAGCAGCAATATACATATATACAAAAACCTGAATATTAGTGCATAATTGCCGTAAGTAGTTCTGGTACTTCATCACTTTGCGTCCTCATGGTTACATTCTTCTTACAATGTTGTTTTGGGTTGAACATGATGTTGTTGTGATATAAATCTGAATGTTTGTGCAGATGAGTGGCCTTTCTCTCAAACATGTGGCATACAGTGGTTGATTTATTGCTGCTCAAACTTTTCAGCATGTCAGTGTTTCGATGCTGCACATCTGGTTTCCTAATTCCCCCCCCCCCCCCCTCTATGTCATGACACTGTTTTGTTTTTCTAAGACGGAATGGGAGGGAGGTGAGATAGACTGGGGAAATACTGATGAGTGATGAGTGAATATCAACAGTCTCTTTCTCAGCTTTTGTTTCAGTCTGTCCAGTAATGGATATAACTTGCTATTCAAGTGTTAAATACATCAGAAATACTCAGTTTTCTTCTAAAGTGTTCAGCTTCTAGCCATAAATACATTTATTTGAGTTAATCCACACAGAAATGGCAAGATGATTCAAGATTTAAAATGATCAAAATGTAAAATTTGATTCTTTAATACAGTAGGTACTCATTTTTAAGATAATTACTATAATACTAATCAAAACTATGCCAGTTGTTTTGAAAGACATCTGTTATGCTTATCAAGCTTGCATTTATGTAATAAAATCTGAATAAAATATTTTTATTAAAAATGTATATTATTGAAATATGATTACAATCTAAAATTTAGTTTTATTCTATTTTAATAATTAATTAATATTCTAATATGATATTGATTTTATTTCTTTTTCTTTTTTCTTTTATATTGTTGTGGAAACCATTATGCAGTCCCATTTAAAAGTTTAGTTGGAAAAAAAGGAAAATAATTCATTACTTATTAGGAATGTATTCAATCTGAGCAAAAGTGGTTATACTCAGTGTTACAAAAAAAGTGCCTATTTCAAATAAATGCTGTTCTTTCGAACTTTCAAAAGGTTATTTGACACAGAATTTAGTGTGTAGAATTGCAATGTATTGCATTTAATTTTTGTCATATATTATATAGTTACTCATCACTTTATGTGTTTATTTATTGAACACTTTAACATGATCTATATATGTTTATATGCTAAAAAAACCTTTTAATGTATACATCAAAAATACATTTGCAATCAATGCATATATAATCATCTTAGTTCAAAATATTTTTCAGTGGCCTGCTATGAAGGCCTTACTCCAAATGTAGATCACATCAGTACAAAACTTGCATTGGTATTATTCAACTTTTCCATATGACAAAACAGAGATGAAGGGGTGTTATGCTGAAGTTGCAAGGTTTTCCAGGAGTCCTAATTAATTATGCAAGATGGGTCTAATTATGATGCAGTGAATGGATACATGGCAGAAGGTGCAAGGCAGTGAGGCTTAGAGATTTGCATGCTAAGTGAGTGGGGGAGTGACTAATGCATGTTAATGTGTGTGTTTCGATGTGCTTTCATTTGCCTGCTTGCAGCTGTGCTCTTTGATTTCATTAAGGGCTAAAAAGTTTATCATGTAGTTAAAGTGAAAAGAATGGTACATGGAGCATGAGTCCGGCATGAAACAACACACAAAATCATGAGAAGTGTGTTGGAAGAGGGTTGCCAGATAGTGGTTTGGATGCAGTGCTTATGGGGTAACTTCTCGCAAAGTTACCTTCTGGGATTTAAAGTCTCTCCATCTACATTTATAGCCAGCAGCTTGGAGTTGTTATAGATGACATGCAGAATTGTTCAGGCCACATTGCTAAAACTGCCTGGTCCTGCAGACTTGCTTTATTTAACATCAGGAAGATTAGACCATTCCTTTCATAACATGAAGCTGGACTATTTCAGTGCTCTCTTGACAGGTCTTTCAGCCAGTTCTATCAAACCTTTACAGTTAATACAGAACATGGCTGCAAGATAAATTTTATTGGGCCAAAATGAAAGCATGTCACACTTACTAAATTCACTAGTTCAGATTTCTTTGTCTTCTAGAAGCTTGTGTTCTGCAATGGTGCATTATTGTTCCATCCCAAAGAGGAACAAAATCACTTTCCTTGACTCTAACATTAAAATTGACATGTCCAACTCAATCCATGCAGCTGAGTCCTTAGCCATCATCTTCCATTGCCCTCATTTGTCACTTTGGATAAAAGCGTCTGCTAAATGACTAAATGTAGGTGTAAATGTAATACCTTCTTGCTTGCAAAAAATGTTTGGTTTACATTTTGTTTGTTTCTTTGTGTGTGTGTCTCCCACAGATTTTTCTTGAAGTTTTTCCTAAAGTGCAATCAAAATTGTCTGAAGACAGCAGGCAATCCCAGAGACATGAGGAGATTTCAGGTATTGACCATTTATTTGTAAATAAATGCCCTTTGCAAAATGTATAATTAATATGTTGTCTCTAATATAGAACCCATTCACAATTAATGTAATCCCTGTTGCTAACTTTGTTTTCTTTACATTTAAAAAAAAAGATCTTAATCAAAATCCTTATTCTTAGCAAAAATATCCAAACAACCTTAAACTAGTTATTCATTTTGCAAGTACATTTAATTAAGACATTAGTATTTGTCAGAAAATGTACCTCTTGAATGTATTATTTCTTTAAAGATTGAGATGTTTAATGTCCAAATCTAATTAAGGTCAGAAAACAAGCAAGCTGAAACATGAACAAGAAAAACTTTTACATTCAAGATACGTTCGCTGATTAATCTTGATATTCTAATTTTGTATGCAATTTTGCTTCTCCGATACGTTTATCTTGTTTCATTTGTTTCCACTGGAAGGCAACATACTAATTAAGTATAGGTGCAGTGGTAGCTTTTCTTATCATTTCTGATAACATACTGTATACAGGGGCCAATCGTATGTTATTTAGCTTTAAATAAAAGAGAGTGTGATAGACAAAGTGTAGGAATACAAAATCTCATTAGAGACAAAGAGTGGTCAGAGAAACGCAAAGAAGTGTTAGAAGCAAGGATCATCAGGAAATCAACCAAGGTGGTTCAGGAAGTTGTCAGGATTTGAATGATGGGCTCCAGATGGGGAAGGTCAGGTTCTGTGACCCAGGAAGTGCTCACTGGGGACTGCCCTGCTTTACTTCCTCCCACTTGTCTTTCACTACTGGAGCCACTATCTGACATTTCATCCCTCACTCTTCATTTCCCTGCTGTCCTTCCTTGTTCATTTTTGTGCATTTCTTTCATTTTTTTGTGTGACATTTATTTTCTTATTGGCTGCATACTAGTTCTGCATCCCTCATATCTATTCCTTTTATGAGTTTAGATGTTATGTTCTTATTGGTTTTATATAAAGTTTTGTTTCACCTTAAAACAAAACCCAGTTAAAACCACATTGGTATGGTTAAAAATATATATATTTCTAAATAATCGTATGGGATTTTAGCTGTCATACAAGCTTCCAGTGTTTTGTTTTATTTATTTTATTGACTTATTTTTACAATTGGAAGAAATCATTTTATATTCATTGATGCTTATTTGGTCGAAACCATATAAGCCAAATAAACCAAATGACTCTTATTTCAGTAATGCTTTTGATGGCAAATGATTCAAAAACATGTAGAAAATGTTGAATTTTAAATCTGCAGCAGATGTTCGGTAACACTTTGTCTCTATTAACTATGACTTTTCCCTCAGTAACTTCCTTTTTTTGCTTATTGATAGTTAATAGGGTAGAAGTTAAGTGTAGGTATTGGATTAGGGATTAAATAGGATTATTGAGAGGATTATGGATGCAGAATGTAGAAAAATGCATTATTTAGTACTAATAAATGGCTAATAATCTAGTAATATGTATGCTAAGCATCTAGTTAAGAGACCCTAAAATAAGTGTTACCGATGTTTCTAAAGATAACATTGCTAGGATATCATCAATCTAATGTTGAGATAACGAATGAGTTTTTTTAATGGCATGATATTTAAATATATTTTAAATGCATTTCCTTTAAATTGTATGATTAATAAGTCTTCTTTGCATTCCAATAGGTGGTTTTGTCGACTACAGTCAGTGTGGATGGTCCTGTGCTAGCCATTTCTGATAATATGTTTGTGCACAACAACTCTAAACATGGACGTCGCTCTCGTAGAACGGATTCAAATGAGACAGTGGAGACTAACATGGAATATGGTGAGATTCAGAAGTGACTGAATCTTTTTTAAACATGAAGTTGAAAGGGCAGCTCTAAATTATCTGAAAGAGTAGAAACGAGTATACCTCTGTTGTCAAGTATAACTTACTGAGGGATATTTCTTAGATCTTTCATGTTAATTTTATTGTCATTTTTCTATTACAGCTACTCCCTGTATCAAAGCCATCAGCCCTAGTGAAGGTTGGACTACAGGCGGGGCTATGGTAATTGTGATTGGGGAAAACTTCTTTGACGGTCTGCAAGTGGTGTTCGGGAGTATGCTCGTGTGGAGTGAGGTATGCACTATCGAAGCAAGCTTTAACTTGCTATAGGGAAAACTTTTGTAATATTTTGTGCATTGCCTCAAGTATTAAGCAGCAGTTTTCGGTAACAATGTCATTGTTCATGCAGTTAATCACTCCTCATGCTATCCGAGTTCAAACTCCTCCTCGACACATACCAGGGGTTGTAGAAGTTACGCTATCTTACAAATCTAAGCAGTTCTGCAAAGGAGCTCCAGGGCGCTTTATATATACAGGTAAACACACAGCCAGACATCCACTCTCAAAAGTAAAAAGCATTATGGCTTTTTGCCACTTTCAGAACACCAGAACATTAGCATGTTTATTTGAGTGGCCCAACGTGTCATCTGATGTTTTACTGCTTGTTTAACTGCACAATAAAAAATGCTTTACCTGTTTCCTTTATAAAATTACATACTGTGCAGACAGTGGAATATGTAGACTAGAGGGACGTTTTAAAGATGAATGGATTCTTACTTAGTGTGCTTGTCTCTAGCGCTGAATGAGCCAACTATTGACTACGGTTTCCAGAGACTTCAAAAACTGATCCCTCGACATCCTGGTGACCCCGACAAATTGGCAAAGGTTTGTAAATATAGCTAAATTCTCACAACTATAAACATATGCTGTATAACTTTTTTTTTTTTTGCTCTTCAACTGATTTTGTCTCTTTTAGGAAATGTTACTTAAAAGAGCAGCGGACGTTGTTGAATCACTCTATGGAAATGCAACCAGCAATCAGGTAACCACTGAATTTCAGTAGACATAGTATTAATTAATTAATTAATAATATTGAATTCATTTGGGAAGTCATGCAGTATGCTCATGCAGAATATGTGCTTAATAAGTACAAATAAACAGCCGATATGTTCACTATAGGCATGGTAATAATCCACTAGTCAGTAGTGAGAATTAGTCCCGTTTGGCATGGACTCTATTTGGCATGTTTTTTTTTCTGATTATCTCAACATGAATATTATTCAAAATAATATCAAATGTTCTATAGAGCATGATTTGTACTTCAATGGAAGCAAGGAACTTTGGTCAATTAAACAAATTGTCCTTATTTGCAAGTACAAATTAATGCCTCCTGTAATGTCTCCATTCAACACAAGCTGATTTTCTTAAAGGGATAGTACTCCAAAAAATGAAAACTGTGTCATCATTTACTCAGTCACCCTCAAGCTGTTTCAAATCAGTATGAGTTTGTTTATTCTTTGATTGCAAATATCAAATTTATGAAATTGAGGATGAATAAATGATTTTTACATTTTTTATTTTTGGGTAAAGTATCCCTTTAACATGAGTCATGTCACCCAATAGTTTTTCTTTTTGGGTATTGCCTTGAATCAAAACTTTTCTTTGATGTTCTGTTGGCGCAGGACATGTTGCTGAAACGGGCAGCAGACATAGCTGAGGCTCTGTACAGTGTGCCACGACCTCACAGTCAGCTGCAGGCCATGCCAAGTTCCCCTGTCCATGGCAGCGTCATGGGCCTCAGCTCTTATCCCACCCAGCTGGGTGTAAGCATTGGAGATCCTGGGCAAACCAGCAGCCAAGGTAAGACCCTAACACAATTGCCCTTATATTCAGAAGTCTTTGTCTTATTCATTGTGACAGATTACAATAGATGGTTATGCTTGACCTTTCATATGAATAACAGTGTTTGTAGTTTCTTTTGAACAGTTAAATGATTGTTAAATGATTTTTTTTCTGTCATTGGATATGAAAAGTGTACAAAGTGTGGAAATCAAGTGTTTACTTAATCTTTGAATTTAATCTTTGAATTAAATTCAAAGATTTGAATTTTTTGAATTTAATTTGCTGTT
>JAUCMT010000785.1:0-10724 GCA_032357475.1 Enteromius thamalakanensis | reverse complement strand
TTACTGTATATAGTATTATAGACATTATATGAGCATAGACATAGCAAATTGATTGGTTAGTGATGATTTCTCTTTAGATTGTGTGTAATTAATCTGCACATTGACTCAGATATTCAGTGATGTTTTTCTTCTTCCTTTTACACTTCAGTAACAGTCATTGCCTCTGCTATGTAAGTATTCTTTTATAATCACGCTTTCCAAATTCTCACACACCTATATAATATAAAATAAATGTTTTTTGATGATTGATTTTCCTTTTTTTTGTATTTCTCACAGCATAAGTGAACCCAAAGGCTCTTTTAAGAGCCATCTCCCATAATCTGCCATCTACCACAGGTGCATATATATTTGTTGCTGTCATTTAAGTTATGTCAGTTCCACATGTCCTGCTCATCCATTCAGATGAATGCATCACATTTTGTTGGTTTCATGCAGTTTATTTTTATTATTGAATTGATTTTTTTTTTTCAAACTCCAAAACCAGTGTTACCCACACATAGACTAATTCGTGGCGATGCGCCACAGAATCAACACCGGCCGCCACATATTGCGTTTCGTTATAAAAAGAATTACAAAAAATACGCTATTTAAAACACGCAGCGTATTCATTCAGCTGCATTTCCTTTCCCTGCTCTCCCTCCGTCTCTCTGTCACTCACGCGTCTCTCTCACAACACAAGCGATTTTTGTTGTCTCGCTAAGACCTTATTTGATCAGTGAGTGTTGTACATGACTGCTGCGCTCGATAGGGCGCATATTACTGAAAGAACGAGCAGAAAAAAAGAGAGGCCCGGTCGTGCGTTCCCTCACTGTCTTTCAACTGTCTTGCTCTCTCTCGCTCCCTCGCGCATATTAATACACATCAATTGAAAATTGACACGATGTTAAAAGATCGGAAGACCGAAGTTTGGGTATTTTTTTCCTGAATTAGTGCTGGGTGTTGTGCTAAAAAAAATTACATTGCCTTAGCGTTCCGTCCATTTAGCTGACATGAAAAATACTTTCAATAAACTAAACAAAACCTATCCAACCGATTAAACCAAAACAATCTTTTAGTTCAGACTGTTTACGGTAAATGCAGTTGGGTTGTCGAGGTCAAAACTCTAAATAAGCTGTGAATCAAATAATCTTGCTATAAATAATGTTTTCATTTTTTTTACTCTTACATTGAATTTTTGGATTTTGTAAAGGTGTGAATAATTTTATATAATTTTATATCATCATAAATTTGTTTTGAATGTCTTCTTACAGATTTTTCTAAAGTCTGTTTATTTAATGAGTAATATTTTGTATTGTGCTTTTTAACTGTTGTGATATTCTTTTAACGGAATGGAATTCTTTACACCTGTTTTCTTTTCTTTATGCAGCATTGGTCATATCTGGCGACGCTTACCATGTAAGTACCACTGTAATAGTGTTGTCACAGTACCAAAATTTCAGTATTCGGTGCCAATACCAGTGAAAATCCACGGTTCTCGGTACCAATTTCGGTACCAAAGCAAAACATAAAAACACTTTTATATAAGAGGACTTTTATTTAATCAAACAGCAAAACTATATTTCATAGCCTAGAACTGCTTTTCTGATGGACTAATTTTAAAGATAAATACATTAACCATACATTTGTTCTCTAACACACATATTTTGGCTACACAGGTCATTTAAAAGCCTCTAGTGTATAAAAATAGTACACTATTATGTCCTGTTTTAAACGCATAAAATAGTTAATAAAGAAACTTTATTCTGATAATGTGCATTAACTTTATGTATTTTCTAAAAATAAAAGGGGATTTCAAGTTGAATTTAGCGCCAAAGCATGCAAAGCTGTTACAGCTGCAGAATATTCTGACATATCAAAACATTCAAAACAGTCCGCACAAGCTTGTTTTATTTGCGGCCCCTTTAAATTCAAGACAAGCATTCAATCTACGTCAGAGCGTCAAGAGCGTCCAAAAATCTCTGTACAGCGTCGTTGCCAGGGCGAATTCTGACGGCAGTGTGAACGCACAGTAACGATTAACTAAGCAAATTGCAATGTTTGAGGTGTTTTATAAGCTTCGATGAATTGCCTCCTTTTGACATAAAACTTCGATGACATCGCTTGCAGATGGGTTTTTGGTGATCAATGAACGTGGCTCTTTCCTCCTTTCTTTTTAACAAGCAGATTTAGAGCCGGCTTATCTGTAGCACCGCCGATCACCATCTCTCTGTGCTTTTATAAAGAAGAAGCAACTGCAGTGCGCACTAGAGGATGAGACCGGGAGTGGTTTTTTCTCCTGTCCCATCCCACTCCTATAGAAAGAAATCCTTTCCCGTCCCAATCCCAGACCAAAGTTACAAAAATAATCCCATCCCATCCTTCTCCTGGTAAAATGACTCCCACTCCCATCCCGCTCCTGTTTAAAATCACTCCCGCTCCTGTACCGCTCCCATATATATACAAAAAGATGGCTTCTGGGATGGCTGGGTTGTGTAGTTATTTTTTAATTGCGTTACATTGTAAGCGTATCAAAAGGAAACTACAAAATGGTGTATTTACTTTTTTTCCTATTGGTTGATTCCTGCTCCTGTCTGCTCCTGTTAAATATTTTATCATGTACCGTCCCAATCCCATGATTAATAGCAAAGATGACTCCCATCCAGCAGGAATCCCACGGGAATCCAGTGACCTTTGGGATTCCCGAAAAAATGTCAGCCTCTAGTGCGCACCTTTCGGGTAGCGCAGCAAGAACCGAGTTTACCCGTTGCTCGGTACTACAGGAAACCTGGTACCGTAACATTTCAAATTTTTTAGTACCGTCTTGGTACCGAAGCACCGGGTCTTTTGACAGCACTAGTTCTTTAAGCTCCTTTTTTTTATGTTTTATACAAAGAAACAAGTATTTCTTTTGAGGAATATAATTTAAAGTAACAGTATTACTTTATAACATAAAACAAAGTCTTTAATGCAGTGTGGCACAGGTTCAATATGTGAAGCCTGGCACATTTTACTACATTGATGTAGGTATGTATTGCAGCGGTAATTAATCAATCATGTAATAATCATATCAATTTGACTCCCTCCAGTGTTCATTTCTTTAAAAAAAAAACTGCAGCGATATGACATAGCAACAACTGATGAGAAGAAGCAGGTATGCCAATCACTTTCTGCCCTTGGTTCATTTAGAGTTATTTGGTTAGATCTTAGTTCATATTTCAGTTAAATCACCATCAGAGTTCATTTTGGAAGTGGGCCAAGATGAACCACAGTGCTAACACTTGAAGAACAACACTAAATGCAGTCGAACCAGAGTTCATTTTAATCAATCTGTGCTAAGTGAACACACTCAAAATGCATTTTTGTAAAGGGGTCATCCGGTGCCACATGCACTTTTACAAGCGTACAAGGAAGTACACAGAGCAGCGTGATTTCTAAAGACCTGTTTTTAACAGGGTACAACAAGTGTTTTTTATTACAAACTTTCCATAAAGACCCTAAATAATCATATTAGCTTGTGGGAAATTGGCTTTGTATGACTTCTTTAAAGTATAAAACAACCCAAATAAGTAGAAACCAACATCAAGTTCCTTTGATCAAACATCCACATCTATATTCTTATCACTGCAACATATCTCAGCCCAATCATGTGATGTGGTAATTACCTGCTGCAAAGTTATTTCTACAGGTATTATATAAAAATGTGCAAGTTACTAGTGAACTGTTGTAGTATCCTTCCCTGAACACACTGGCTTCATTGATTTACAACATGTTTAATCCTATCTTCAGTACACCTTTCAAAGCTGAACAGCTCTTAAGCCAATAAATGAAATAAAGCTTGCAGTGTGCTTTTCAGACATAAACAGTGAATATGTGGTGAATGTGTGTGTGAGGGTTGAGAGGTCAACTCACTCAATCCCACATCTCTGCCCCTTGACTGAATATCTGTGAGAAGGGGCAGGAGGGCCGATCTTCGTATTGATCTCATCCACGCACACACACACAGTACAGCACCCGCGTGGCTTTGATATTAGGATGTTAGGGTGATCTTCCATATTGATGAAGTACAGATAAAGAACAAACGTCAAGTGCGTACAGAGAGTTGAACTATACCTGACCCTCAATATATACTTCCACAGGAGGATCCACATGATCTTTATATAATATTACACCCTCTCTTTGTCTCTCTCACACACTCTAACGCTGAATGTTTACACGATCAATGCAAGTTGACAGACATCCTCAGTGATGTTGTGTAAGGTGCAGCAAAAAAAAGAGAGCAGAAGAGGAGTCAAAAATAATCAGTCATTGAAGTTTGGAGAGACATTTTTTTTCTTTCAGTCAGTTTTGACTGTTTTAAACTTTCTTCTAACTACTACCACACAAAGGCAAAAGACGGTAACTTCTGATATTGGTCGAAAAAGAGTTATTTATGTTTTTGGGACATTCAAGACATCCTTTATCACATGCATAAGTATCTTGAGTAAATTTAGTTGTTTTTCAAAAAAAAAAATACCAAGACAGAACACCATATAACCAACACAGTCTCAAGACGAATTCATTCGTATTCACATGAGGTGAAACATTTGTGCTAATTTGTACAAATCAATACAACCTCACTCGTACAATTTTGTATGATTTGTGTAAACACCAGTGAAGGGTAGGTTTAGGGTCAGGGTTAGGTGTAGATCATTGGTACAAACTCATACGCATTGGCAACTCGTAAAATATTTACAAACATCATATGAATTTGTGAGGTCGTACAAATTGGGACTGGGCTGCTATAAGTAAGGGATAATGCACAGGCAGCCGATAGTTAACCACTTTGCGTTGGGCCCTAATCACACTGTTGGGGTTTATTTCATGATAACTACAGGCTGCCTGAACATTATCTCGCTTATGTGGCTACTTGCCACATAAGGAAAAAAACTGGACATAAATATGAATTTGAAATTTTTTATTGGCATATTTGTTTTAAATTAACATTTTCATCCTTCCGCGAAACAATATAGTACCATGTGACTAACATTCAAACGTTAGTATGACAATTTATAACATCTACATATGAATATATAACAACGGATGTATTTAAAATTTTCCATTGTTAATTGTGGTTGTCCAGTGTTTGTCACAAAATGGCGCCAAACGGTAATCTTTGTTGGCGCGAAGGGATTTTAAACATACAAGTAGTTCCGGCTATGCATTATTACTTTGGAGCGGTTATTATTTGAAAAGAAGAACCTGCAAATGTCTCAACTGACCAATCAGAATCAAGGATTCCAGAGAGCCATGTAATAACACCAGTTATAGCTCTTTCACTTTGTTTGGAATGCTCAAGATGAGTTATGGCATTCTGCCTTTGTTTAACTGCGTGCGATTTTGAGCAGGTGTTAATGTAATGATTTTGTAAATGGTGATCAGAAACCAAATATTGATAATATGGAAGTTGCTGTCAATTTCCTTGATGTGACTTCTAACATTTTGCAGAAAAAAGAAACCTCAAAATATGGGTAAAGAATAAAGTTTGTGCTTACAATTTTAGTATAAAATATACTGTACATAACATCAAACTACCAAATTTCCAGTTTTTTTACTTCTTATATTTTATTCCGCTGGACAATAAAGTAATTCTCAATCTCACACTATAGCGAGTTAAGGTTCTTTTCCTTTGTATAGGGCAGCATACATCTATCAATAACACTAATATTAAATGAGAAGTTTTACTGAAGTTGAGGTTGATTGATCTGCCTTTACTTAGTCAGATGTCTAAATATGACACCAATTCTGTGGTTATTCGGAAGAAGAAAATGAGAGTATTCTGTGTTCCGAGTTCTCCAGAAAGTAGCACAAGGGTCAGAGAGAACTGAAAATTGAAAAGTAAATTACGACTGTTTTGGTGCAAGAAACCTAACATTCATAAATGGACTTCAGGGGAAAATGATTTAAAAGTGTAGAATATATGACCCCTTTAGAATTTAATTTCAAGTGACAAATGCAAGCTCCACAAGATAATGTGCATTTATTACTCGTCTACAATGACTAAAACGAACCATAGGGAGAGTCTCACTTGAACATCTTGTGATAAAAGACCTTCCTCAAGGGCACAATGGCAGAAAGCGGTTGAAATTGAAGTATAACTCGAACGCATGACTCAAACCCACTTAAAATGTTTGCAGTACAGATCCTTACATACACACTACCATTCAAAAGTTTAGAGTCAATATATATATATCTTTTTTTTTTGTAAGAAATATTTATTCAGCAAATACACATCAAACTGATCAAACGTGACAGTAAATACTTTTAAAAAGGTCTATTTCAAATAAATCTTGTTCTTCAGCTTTGTCATCATAGGAATGCATCACATTTTATGTAAAAAAAAATCACAATATAACTGTTTTTACAGTGTTTTGATCTCATAAATGCAACCTTGGTAAACATCAAAAAGTTACAAAAATATATGAAGTTGCATATATATTTGAAAAATGCAACCACCACCCATAAAAATGTTTCATATACACCACACATTAAGATTTTCTTTCTTTTTTCCTCAAACAATCAGAGAGTTACAGAAACTACACAGTATGAAACAAACATCCACACAAATGAAGCGTGCTGTTTTGGTCTACCATAAAAAGTTTTTGCACAGTTTTCCATTAATGAACAAAATAGTGAAAATGCAATAAACAGAGAGATTTTCCCACCTACTGCTGGGATTAAAGCAAAGGGCCTGTAGCTACAGGCATGATGTAAACACACACGCAGACACATGCACGCACACAAAGAGGTGTACACACTTACAAAAACAATAGGGAACTATTGATTTTCAAGGGAGTGTTCTAATATCACAAAACTGTGTTACTTATAACAGGATCTTTTCAAGTTCCACATCAAATGCATATCTAGAGGGCATTTTCTTTGTGTTTTTTCTATTAAAAAGCAATAGCACAAGAATAAAGCAATAGAAAGAGTGGAAGAGGGAGAGTGACGGAATGAGAGAATCAAACAGATGTAATTTCACACGTCTCAGGGACATTATCACTGCACATCCAAACCTCTGTTTCAAAAAGCAGGCCGACACTTTATTTTTAGACCGGATTTTTCGCCTCTTTGCTGCTATTCCTTTTCCTCTTGAAAAGCACACACACAGCAGGGCTTAGCCATACAGTACGTATATACAGTACATACAGCAATGATTTCAAAACTCATGATTCAAACCTTTCAATTTAACCCATTAAACTGCTAACAGAAATACAAGACGGATGGATGGATAGAATTATAACTTATAAACTGAAATTCTGAATTGTACTCAAGCTTTCACACACAGAAGACATGGAGTTGTTCTAATTAACCCACGTTGTCTATGAACAATAATTCCATATTATGTTGCAAGTGACCTAATGACCACACATGGACACAGTGATTAGAAGGTAATGCACCGTGAATATCTGCACTTGTGTCCAGGCCTACTGTACATCAGAGCTCAGAGATGAATATCATATTTTTCTTGTCTCTTCTGAACACTGGGAACAGTGCATGGGTAAATTGGCCTAGTCCTGCTGTTTAGCATAAAAGAACACTGCAACAGTATAAAATGATCACAGTTTATCAATCCATAACCAAAGCAGAGAAAGGCACATTATATAGGTGTGTGGTAGCTACCTACTGAAAAGGCCATCACTGTCGGTCAACTGAATCTGGTGTGCTTTGCACTGTAGTTTCCAGCAAGCCATGCCGATCTGCTAGTGTCTTGAAGGGTCAGCATACATAGGAGCAAACAAGGTCAGATTTTCTAAAGCTCCCATTGAAGATCACAATACGACACAACTTAGAGTTCAAGTCAGCTCAAAATCTGCATTAAACAAAATAGAGATTTTTTTTTATTTCATGCTTGTCTTAACTGATTAATTTTTTTAGTACATTCAACCATACATTTGTCACAGAGTCAGTCTCTCTGGAGCAATCTGGGTTAAGCAGAGGTGGCATCTCTGTAACCTCATTTCATGAGTTTCCCCATATGCATTTCACCTTGCAACCTTTGTGTTAACAGCCCTGGTCTATAAATTTCACATTATTACTTCCCTTTTGTATTTATGACATTTATTATTATATATTACATAATAACTCCCTAAGCATCATTTGACCTTGATTCATAAATATAAGCCATGTTTCTTAAACCAAGCAATGGCAAGGCCTCTCCTTGTCTTGGCCAAAAACCATTGTTAATTAGAGGCCTTATCTCTGTCTATATTCTGAAGGTTTTAACAGAGATATATGTTCATACATAATTTGCTTGGTTATATACAACATTTTAATCCCCAAAACGGGTTAAAATAGTGTTTTTCCCCCCTTTATTTCCTCTGAATTATGCAGTGACAGAAATTTGATACCACAAATTCCCCCTGAAAAAAATCATCAATGTTTGTTTTTATTTTTTACCCAATTCACCTGCAGTGTCTTGCCTTAAAACTTGTGTTCTCTGACATTTTTAGAGGGAACCCACTGAACAATCGTCTTTGTCAGACATAGAAATGACATCCGGAATGACAGTTTTTATGACGTCTTTTGGATGTCCAGTTTTGGTACTGGACGTCCAAAAGATGGCCCGTGGACATCCAGTACCAAAACTGGACGTCCAAAAGACATCATAAAAAGACGTTATAAAAACTTTCATTCTTTCAAAGTCTGACAAAGACGATTGTTCAGTGGGAAAGTAATCCGTACCATTCTGTGACAGTACCACGAATTAGTTGGTAAAACCCAAGAAATTACATTTTTGGTGTTGCAAAGTCATTCAAAAGCTCCAAGCGCAGATGTTGAAATAATAGCTTGACTTACAAGTGTTTTTTTTCGACATACTGTCAGTAAACGCTTTTTTTTTATTAAGCTACCACAAACACACCCACCTACAAATCGCGTTGTTGTTTTGTCGTGCAAGCAATGAATTTATACGATTCACTGACTGTGTGACTGTCTGAGTTATTCAGACTGAATCCCGACCTTATTCGATCAGTTTGCTACAATGTTGACGCTTTGAAGGAATCAATTCAACAGAGTGATTCATCGAATTTGATTCATTGATTCTAAATTCATCGCTAATTCTAAAAGGTGGGTGTAGCACTGTTTGTGCTGTCATCTGTTTATCGTTGCTTATTAATGCGAAATCAGGACTTCTTGCACTTAAAGGGAAAGGTCTCCCAAAAATTATGCTACCCTAATAATAATAACAATAATAATAGTAATCATCATGATCATCATCATGTATTGTATAATAATAAGAATAATATATGCTGCATTTGTAGGCTATCGCATAGCTTGGTTTCATATTTATTTTTATTTCTATTTATTTATTATTACTTGTATTATTTATTTAGAATATAATCTTTGCGTGTCAGACAGGAATTGCAGGATTAGCATTATCATATGAGGTTAATGAGTAATGGAAAACCAATTCTTAAATTAAAAATTGTATCTGCAATGAAGCAACAGGTGGACCCCGTACTGCCACCCAGGCATGCCTGAGCAGGGAAGTTCATTAAAAAGTGTAAATGTTCTCTATCCTCTACTGTCGCATACATTCAAATGATCACATAATAAGAGAGGTGAACTTAGTTCTCTCTGCAATGACACCTACAGTACAGTCGTAAAAAAAAAGTGTGAGCGTGCATCTGTGTGTGTTGTTTACCCACAGTTATATGGAGACATTTGACATGATGAGTTTATTCAGACACACTGATTTCCCCCGGTGCTGGATTTCACAGTGGAGTTAATTGAATCTTGGCTTAATCCTCCCAAAGCACGCACACACATACACACATATATACACACACATGCCTGCCGAAGAGTAGTAATTTTGAAGGGGAAAATAAATGTTTACTGATTAAGGCGGTAATCTTTATTTTGAAGGTGTTACCTCAATCCCTCTCATTTGTCAGGGCTGCTACACTGTCTCAGTGCAGTAAACTGGGCAAGACCTCAGTGAAATATACAATCATCAGTTTCGCCTG
Organism: Enteromius thamalakanensis; assembly: GCA_032357475.1. Lineage (NCBI taxonomy): Eukaryota > Metazoa > Chordata > Actinopteri > Cypriniformes > Cyprinidae > Enteromius > Enteromius thamalakanensis. The sequence continues at coordinate 741 of JAUCMT010000785.1, read as the reverse complement.
TTCTAAAATTACTTCGATTTATAGGGTTATTTTTTGCATTCAAAGTTTCTTGGATTGCTATGTGGTTGGTATAGTGTGTTGTGGGTTGTTGCTAGGGCTCTTCTAGGTAGTTGCTTATCCCCAATTCTCTCCAATTCCCCCAATTGCACCACGTTGTAGTCTGACAGCTAGCTGAACTGAGATTGTGTCCTTTTGAAAACTTTTCCAAGATGAAAAATTACCCCGCCCTTTGTCCCCTGACATAATTGGTTCTTGCTTGCAGACCAGCAGGTTTTTGGGGCCATGTGCAGTGCCAGTTTTACAGCCTAGAACTGTCTTTTTTTGAGGTGGAAATATGCAGAATGGCTCCAGATTGGGAAAAGAGGCTCTTGATACTATAGTCCCTGTTTTAATATGCACTCAAAATTAGTGTTAATTTGTTTTTTTGCTTGTTTTTCACCTGGCAATTAAAAATCATACTGATCACAAATCTGAATAATATAACTAATATTACAAATAAATAATAGAAATCAGATGAAACATCTAAATTATCGAAGTTAACAGAATGTGTTAAAAATGTAAAAGATTGGATGACGAATAATTTTCTGCTAAACAAGATATTACTTATTGGACCAAAAAACAATACACACAATCTTTTGACTTACAATTTACAACTAGATGGATATCCTGTTACTTCCACTACAGTCAAAAGTCTGGGTGTTATATTAGACAGCAACTTGTCTTTTGAAAGTCATATTTCTC
>JAUCMT010000784.1:0-10731 GCA_032357475.1 Enteromius thamalakanensis | reverse complement strand
ACAGAGGACTTCAGATGATGCCAACCCTGAAACAACACACAGCACTACCGAACTCTGCTACTAATTTATAATGTTCCTTGTCTGTTCGATTACGTTATTAATGGATCTTTACCTCACATCTATGCCATCTGTACATGTACAAGCTGCTACTACATATACCGTAAAACATTTCCTTGGTGTAAAGCTGCTTTGCAATGATATGTATCATGAAAAACACTATACAAATAAATTAGAATTGAATTGAAATGAATTGAAAAATAATGTTGGGAAATGTAAACTGATATTTCCAACTGACACGCTAGCGCAAAAGATAGAAATAACCCACTTAAATTTTTTGTTGGTGAAAATACTAGTGGCCTTAGACTTTAGACACACAGACAGTACTGTGTGTTTTTGTAAATATATTTGTACATGGACAAAATTAAGAAAATAAAAAAGTATTTTTCCTACAAATGCAAAATTATGAATATATTTGTTTTATTATTATAGTATCACACACTATTACTGTACATAGAAATCATATAAGGTTATATTTATGATAAAAAAAAACATAAAAATTAAAAGATTAAGTAAGGATTAATAAATAAACATACTGAGGATTAAAGATTAATTAATGAGTTAATTTATGGCACTAGAAATCACTAGAAATTATATGTCAAATCAGATAAATGTGTTTAGTAATTGTGACGGCATTAAAAATATTTAAACAACATTTAACAATATTTTTAAACAATCTCATTAATTAAATACAATTACGTTAAGATTAAAGTGATCCTTAATTCCATTCAGTTAAGAAAAGTATTTTTATTTTAAAAACACAGCTACAACTGCATGTTATCTATCATCTGTAAGTTCCTGCTGGTACAGTAGATATCGTAACCATATCTGGCTGCAAAGAGCATTTTACTTCATGGACAGTCATTCAAAGCTTACCATTCATCACTATTTCTTATTAAGCTAACAGCTATAAAGCTAACAGATAGCTTTCCACCATTATTATAGACCTCCTGAATGCTCAAATGTTCTGATTGTTATGTAAGCGACCTTCTTACCAGCAGCAGTATCAATTGGATGAGCTGCAATGAATGAACCTGGGAAGCAGCACATGTCAGACTGCAACAGTCATCCATATGTATGAGTTTAATATGTGCGCTGAATTCTTGCCTGACCTTGTTGCTGCTTTTGGATTATTCATTCTTGTGTTGGTAGGTAGAACCGTTCAATGGATTTTGATTACTGGATTATGGATTTGTGGAATTTGTAAACTCGGCACATGAATCCTAATCCTGTCTCGGTCACAGTTACATTATATTCTAACACTTCCTGCTTTGGAAAAAATTAAAAAACACCCGTTTTTTTTTTTTTAAAGGAACAGGAAATGCAAATGTAAAATGTTGTGTAGGGCACATTCTAAAAAGAAATTCTATTAAATGCATTCCCCCCTGTATTATCAGCACTCCAAAGCATTCACAATGAAAATGAAAGGTGTTCTATGTTCTATTATTCGACGTAATAAGACCACTCACCCATCACTTGAACTAAATTATTATGATTGCAGATAAAAACAAGCAGTGAGGTTGCAGTAGTAATTCTAATCTTGGATGTGCTACTATCCATAATTGTGTGCAATAACTCATTCAGAAGTGCTATTAAGGTTTAAGACACTGAGCCATTTAATTGACATTTCTTGGTTATTTCTTCGCACATCATTTCATCCAAATTGACACTGTGTAAGGTACAAGTTCAATGTCCTGAAGGTGCTTTGCAGGAAGGTAGTCTGAAGTGACTGTCAAAGTTCAGTCCCCGAACAAAATAAAAGAAGGTAATTTCAAATAGAGCAACACAGAGCAAAAGTACACAGGGCTACATGTTGTATTCACACAGCAGAAGGTGTATTAGCATTAAAGTAACTTCACGGCTAACAGCAGGTTAGAGGTTTTGTGCTCTAAAACAAGTAGCAATGTTTTTGTGGCACCTGTTGTGCCCTTGCTGTTGCCTGCTGCTACTAAAATTGCAGGGTAAACTTGCCCCGGCCCTTGCCATACACTCTTAAGTTACCCTCAGGTCTGTGTTATAGAGTTGCAGGGACTCTAAATGCTGCAGACTCTGACAGCTTTACAGACTACAATAAATTGAATGTTTGAGTGGCTGTTTGATGAAAATACACTGGTGGCGGAGACTCAACTTGCTTCAGTACAGGGCCAGTTGATTATTCATGACCTCTGCAAATATCACCCAAATGCCAGAGAGCATCAGTAGAGGGCACAGCCATGTCACACTTTGTGATTTTAGTAAGACAATTAAAAATAGAACTAAATTAATTAAATGCGTCTTTAATTGTCCTTAAAATATATTTTTTTGTTAGTGACAAGCTATATTACGAATTTCTTTCTTTCTCTTTCTTTTTCTTTCTGTTTGCTTGGTTTTTGTTGTTGCTTGCTTGCTTTTTTTCTTCATTCCATCCTTACCTCACACATATTGATCTGTTTGCAGCAAAAGTAACCTTAAAAAAATGTGTAGAACTAGGAATGTACAAGTAAACTTTCTGTCAGATATGCATTAAATGAATGTAAAGAAATGCCTGAATGAATGTAAAATAAATTATTGAATTTATAAATTAAAATAAAGATAACATATTTTTAAATGCTGCTAGTCACAACATTATGATATACTATATATGTGTGTGTGTTAAATACAATATTATTTATTTATTTTACGTTTGCATTTCCTGTTCCTTACAAAAAGTACAGACACTGACTTAAAACGTGTAGTTTCTATTTTTTTTTCCAAAGCAAGAGTGTTAAATATAATGTATGTATGAGAATATAATGTAATTGTGACAGAGACGGGATTAGGATTTATGTGACAAGTTTACATAAAAAAGAGAAAGGAAGTTTTATTTTTAATTTAGTTAATTACACTTTTTATATTTTTTGACTGAAATGTACCACAATTTAAAGCACAGAGAAATCAGGATTAATTGGTTTTATTGTTAAATAATGAAAAAAAATAAAAATAAATTATTTTGTGCTTTTGCTTACTTTTACTGTCAAATATAAAGCAGGCGTTCACATCAAGAGTCATATCTGTTATCTTTGCTCTACTCTAATTGCATTTAATGTGCAAAACCCAGATTAGAGTGAAAGGGAAAAATACATACTGTACTCAGAATGTTTCCAGGACTAGACCACCTTTATTTCCCTTGGAATTCAGTGGGGGTTGTTTGCCCTCTGAAACACACAGACGGTAATGATGAAAGTTTTTTTTTTTTCTGTCATCCTTCCCACCTGGTCCAGTCAACTTTGATTTAAAATAGGAAAAAACAAGGCAAAAGAGAATTGCTGCTCTGACACCGACACAGGCAAGTCTGCCCTTTGCTTACTAAATGAACACATTAGGAGATGGAAAAAAATGGAAAACGGGCAACCGTGTGCTGTCTTGAAAGCTACAGACCAGGAAGGAACATGCCAGCTGCTCCCTGGTTTTGTCAAAACTGCAAACAGCTCTGTGATCCGGTGATAAATAGAGGACAAACCATATATTTTGCATGACCTCAACACTGCGCACCACCAGACGGTCACAGAGGGAACTTGGGTGTCACTGACCTCCTCCACTTTTCCTTTTAGGTTCCACCTTGTTTTATTCAGATCGGGCCTCTTAAGAGATGCCTGCTTGAGCATCTGTGTGAAGAGTTTGCTCATTTGGAAAGTCATCGTGTCAAAGTGCTCCCGGGGGAAGCTGTCATAGAGAGGTGACCGGGCCTGCAAGCTCTGCTCACCCTGGCATTCAGAACGGGGTCTTATTCTCAAAGGCAAATTCAGAGGCAAAAGGGAATTACTTATAGGTCAGTGGAATTTCAAGCTATGAGCGCTTTTCACCAAGGTTGCAAGAGCTTCAGAAATTGCTCCATTAACTACATTAATGGGACAATGGCATTCATTTAGTTGGCTTGTCTTGTAATTTATTAAAAATTGAATTAAAATTCAATTCATACATACAAAGACTCCTCTTCTATGATGAGCCTGTTTTTAATTTCTGAATTAAAGTTCAGTGAAAATGTCAGTATAATACAAAATTGCTTATTAATTTCTATAAATAAAACTTTTCAAAGTGAAAAGAGGTAATTTAGTGTAACCAATATGCAAAAATATAGGGAGGAAAAGGATAATATTAAAATGTTTTTGACAATGGTTAGATCAGGTCAAGTGTCACAAAACATGAAGATATGAAAGAATGTTTTTTATTACTGTATTAATTTATATATTTCTTTTGTTTTTATTTTATAACACATTTAAATGTACAGTTTTTATGTTATTTAACATTCCACAACCTTTTTTGAGTCATTCAATTAAGTGTGATTAAACATTTCCGGGTATAATAGCAACACATACTGCATATGTGATCTATATATTTTCCTTTTATAAACTATTTGAATATCTAAAATCGGAGGGTGAAAAAAAAAACTAAATATTGAGAAAATAACCAATAACCGTGGAGGAGGCATTCCTGTGGATCACAACATGCCTGTACACTTGACCCAGTGGCCAGTAGGAAGGTCAGGTCTGACCACTCTGGGGATGCCAGGATGAACATTCGGCGGCACTCCGGGGAAACACCAATCCGGAGTGAGCCATAGTACCATGCCCATCTCGGGCCTCGATTGTGTAACCAAATGAAGCAAGCCCAGCGGGCGTTACTGCGGCTGCGGCTGCCATATGCCCCAGGAACCTCTGAAAAGTTTTAAGAAGGACCACTGTTTTGTGCCTGAATGACTCCAGACATGTCAGCATGGTCTGCGTGCTCCCCCATGAGGCGGGCAGCCATTTCGACCCTATCCAGCTCCACACCGAGATAAGAGATCCTCTGCACTGGAGAGTTTGGTCTTCTCTTGGTTGACCTGAAGGCCCAGATGGCTGAGGTGCCGTAGAACCAGGTCCCTGTGCTCGCACAATAACTCTCGTGAGTGAGCTATTATTAGCCTGTTGTCGAGGTAATTGAGGATGCAGATGCCCATCTGATAGGGACCCCTCTGCGTGCTTCGTTAAAACTCAGGGACACAGGGAGAGGCCAAACGGGAGAACCTATGCTCGACCCTCAAATGCAAACCACAGCTGGGTTCTGTGGTGAGGTAAGATCGAGACATGAAAGTACACGTACATCAGGTCGATGGCTGCGAACCAATCCTGGGGCCGAATGCATGTTAGAATGTGCTTCAGCGTTTGCATCTTGAACGGCAGCCTGAGAAGGGACTGGTTCAGAGCTCAAAGGTCCAGGACGGGTCTCAGCCCACATAAAGGCGTACCGTCCTTTATCAACCACTGCGAGGGGTTGTGAAGCTGTAACCAGGCCTCCAATCGAGTTGACAGGGGTATCAAGGGTACGGTAACAGCCGTGCCCGCGGCGGGGCAGTCCAGTGGGAAACCAGGGAGGGGACCGGCCCCAGAAGGATGAATGTCCTGGGGGTGATTTAGCCTGGGAGATGGGAGCGTCAAGAAAGTGAACTTTGTCATCATTGGCCATCTGTGCCAGATTTACCCAAAGGTGGTGCTCCTAGGCCACTACCGTGGACATCTCTTGACCAAGGGCACATGCGGTGACTTTCGTCGCCCGTAGAGAACTTTTAACGCTCTGGCCTGGTACACTTGGAGTGTGGCCTACACGTGCAAGGAGGTAGCACTCGCTTTGGACGGGGGCTGTGACGGCGGTCCACGCCAGGCGGTGGCACTGCGCACACAGAGATGCACCGCCACAGCGCGTTCGACCTGGGGGATCGACACGTACCCCCTGGCTGCTCCTCCGCCGAGGGTGGAGCGGGGAAAGGAGCTGGGGGCCAGGCGTGATGAGTTTGGGGCTTACCTGGTCAGCTCCAGTGTTTTCTCCTGTGATTTCTCAGCTCAAACTCGAACAGCAACAACTGCATCAGATAAGGCTCCGAAGCGAAAAGCTGCAAGTGCATTCCAGCCATGCTCTCTTATACTCAAGCTGTGATAAGTTGCACCTGGCTGTAATTTAATGCACGCTAATATTCATTGGCCTTTTCTCATTACTTGAAGACGATTGGTCTCTTATGCAAGATCCCATATGTAACGTCGAAATGACTCGACTAGAGGAGAACAATTATTTTGACCCATACAGTGTACTGTTGGCTTTCGCTAAAAATATACCCAAGCTACTTATGACTATAGTATTGTTGTCACATATAAAGAACACATTTCTATGAACTTCATGCGATTTCAGTTAAATGTAAAAGATTTTTTTTGTCTTTCCCGTTGCCCCTCTTAGATGCTGTTGACCCTAAAGCTCGATTAAACCCTTATCATTATCCAGTCCGGTTCAGACCCTCATTATCTTGACCAGGATTGGAGGCTTGATTAGGTGCCTTACACATGTAAATGTGACCCTGGTGGTTAAGGATCCAGTCTGGTAAGTAGGCTACTTAACCCTTATATTCCTTTGGAAGGACTGATCTAAAGTAACTATAAATAAAAAGAACCTGCTAACAAATGGCCAACAAATCTCTATATAATCTATCATTAAAAAAGCTTGAAGTAAATGCACCCTGTCGATCACCACATAAATAAATTGCTCCCTGACCTCTTATCTGCTGCACATACAACACCTGCTGCTGATAACCAGTGCTAAACCCTGCTGCTAATACAAGCATGCTCTGATTCACACTAAACTCCATAATTGCAGCCTCAGATCTTCAGATATAACAAAGAGCTTGTGTTTATCGCATGGCACTTGGTATGTTTAATTACAGATAGTTGCTGAGAGCTCTTAACCAGTGATGAGGAAATGATCAACACACTTGTGGCATCCCTGAGATCTCTGCACTGAGACAAGATAGATAATTTACCTCTCATCAGGGCTATCAAATGGTGGAGGAAAAAAGGAAGTTTCACAGAAGATTCTCAGTCAGAGATTATAGAGAATATAGAGTTCGCATCAATTCACAGACTGGTATGATTTTAGCCAGTGTAAGTTTTTTTTTTCAGAAGTGGCCTCTGTGTTACGAAATGAAGTCAGCTAGAAGCTAAAACTGATATAAGTTCACCATTATAAACCTGGAGGTCTATTCAGACCTTCAATCCTCTTCATCAGACATCATGTTATGCAGCAAATGCTTGATTTTTAGCCATTGTTTTCCAAATAATGCCACTGTATTTCCTTATGCTTGATTATGAACTTCTCACCATCTGTCTAGAGTACAATTTAATGCTCACATTAGCACTTTCAATAGCCCACATTACTGCCACACATAATCCTCGCTCAAAACCTAACACAGTGCTCTGTGGCGTAAAGGTGATGTGTGGTCTGTGCCCTGTGTGCCATGAGCCATTTAGAGCTCTTAATGTGAGAACAGTAGGCCTAAGTATGAGAGAAATGCTAGCAGGAGACAGAGCATTTGTGAATTCAATTTTGTGTACCTGTGTATCCACACAGGGGTTCAGGGCAGGAACGTTATGCAGAAGGCATTAGCTTGCTGTCTTGTGAACTAAAAAATGTGGAAAATGGGTCTGTAAAAGAAGTGCTGTGATCTTGCTGTTAGTATATAGGCACTGTTGGGACAAAATAGATTGTTCATATTATAGGTGTACCAATGTTTCCAAATACACCTACATAAATGAAACTTTTCGTAAATATGTTTAAAAAGTTGTGTTACTAAATGAAATAAATCAAACTAATGCATTCTGGGAAATGAAGCGTCCTTTCATGTTGACTTACAAAATATATAAAAATGTAATTGTAAAATGTAATTTATTTCTGTGATAGCAGGGAAGCTGAATTTTCAGCATCATCACAGTCTTCAGTGTCACATGATCCTATAAAATCCCTCTAATATGATGATTTGCTGCTTTGATGATTTATTATTATTATCAGTTTAAAAGTGGCTGTGTTGCATAATATTTTTGCAAAAGCTGTGATAATTTTATTTAAAAAACAAAAATGTAATATCCTACTGAAGGGACATTTCTTATTATTTACAAAACAGATTTTTTTCTTTTTTCCAGGATTAAATTAAATGCTTAACAGCATGCATATTACTAGAATATTAGGCATCATTTAGTGCTAATTAGGCACATATTAATACCTTATTCTACATCTCTAATCCTACCCCATACCTAAACTTAACTACCAAATAATAATAAGCAGCAAATTAAAAATGTATTAAGGGAAACGTTGTAAAAGTTAACAAGTGTATTCTAAAAGTGTTACCAAAAGAACATAATTTATTTGAAATAGAAAACATTTGTAAAATTATGCATGTTTTTATTGAATGCATACTTGATTTAAAAAAATTAAATAAAATCAAACAGACGTTTAAATTAATATTTTAAACCTACTTCCAGATATTCCGCATACTATTTGTAATTCTGTATGCTTTTTGCAACCTCAGTTCAAATAGAACCGATTCTGGAGATTGTTGCAGTATAGCATGACTTTACATAATATCGATTGCAAGTAGCTGAGACCCACAATGCATCAATGCTTAAGACCGCCAATGTCAGTGTATCGTGAACAAGGGCGTAATGGACGGCGTGGGAGTGAGAGACCCAATGAGTAGAGACACAGCAAGAGGGAGTCAATGAGAGAGGAAAAAGTGAAAGACAAAATGAAAGTTGCTGAGTAAGAGAATGAACGAGTGAAAGAGTCTGCAGTGGTCTGAATGAAGAAGAGGCCTGTTGAAGCGGGAGCTGGTCTGCACCCCACCCCACCCCCACACCTTGTTACTGATGTGATCTGACAGGGCAATAATTCCAGCGCTGCTGACTCTCCCACTGCAGTCTAACCCTCAATCCCTTCCACTGACTCCACTTTAAAAGAGGGCTTAACTTGCCAAATAAAAGTAATGTTGAGTTCAGAGGAAATGGGCTCTATTGTCTCTGACATTAGAGTTGGATGCCGTGTTCAGACGGATGTAGTGGAGAGCTGTTTCCATTCGTTTGGCTATAAACAACACAAAGTATTGTCTGCGGCTCTGTGAGGGAGTCGCAAAATGTAAAATAAACACCCCAAAAGGTAATGTGTTCTCTCACTTACAGAGATAAATTGGCAACTTTTAATTTGCTTCCTTAAAAACGTACCTAGTTTGCCGTGCAAACAAAGCATCTGCTACCTGGCTGACTGGTGATTGTCGCATTAAAATGTTGGCGGATTTGAATTGCGAGGCTCTCGCTCGCTCGCTAATTTGCTGGACTAAACGAGCCGCATTCAAACTCGGCTATCGCTTTGTGATGGAAAATAATTAGCTTGTCCCTCATGAATGCCTTAAAGGCCTTGCTGTCTGCACCATCTCCATGGCTGGCTGATTTTTAAATGTCAGATGACTTCACTAACTTGGTAAATAGCGTTTATGTAGCTAGCTGTTGTATGGAAGGTCTTTGTAAGTAACTTTGTAGCTCTGTGGCTCTTAGATGTAGTGAAATGACTTCATTATTAGCAATAATGTCAAGGCTGGTAAAATGAATCTTTCAGTTGGATCTCATCAGATCAGCTGGAAACATTACTCATGACAAAACTGCAATTAGACTAAAATTTATTTATGCATTAATCCTTGCTGCCTCATCAACTCTGTATAAAGGCATAAATAAACCCATTCCAATAATTTTATTTCTGCAATTTATGTCATCTGGTTGGTGTGATGTGTCATCAAGCTGACCCTGGTAACCTTGCCGAAAAAAATTTAAATAAATATTTGGTTGGTTCAAGCTGCATTATCAGTAGAGATTTACAAAGCAATATACGTATGTAATAAAATTTATATAAGCAAACTTGTCAAACACATTTATATGTACCCCTCCCCATGACATTTCTCCAAAAGACAAGCCATTTTTCAAGTTATGTCAACCTCTCTTAAGTGTGTTGCTTGCATAGTGCTTATATGTTGCTGTAAATTTAAGGCTAGTGCAGTGCAAACGTTTTAGTAAGCTGGGCAGCACTCAAAGCTCACAGCCTTTCACAGAGCGCTTAGTGCCACGTCACTTCTAATTCTCCTCAGCCGTCCCTCTCCACCAGGTCTGAGATGTCTTATGTTCTCTTAGCTCATGAGAGGATAAAAGATACACAATGCATTATTTAACATGCAAAAAAGTGTGTGTCTGACTCAAAGGGACGGTTAAAATTTTTTTTTGAATATTTAGTGGAATATTTGCAATTCATCACAAAGGCAAGATATGGATGAGCACATTTAGATTCAAAATTTGATTCCACCCAAACTAGAAATACTAAGAGAAAGAGATCACGTTATATTGCTCAAACGTGACAATAAAGGCATTTAATGTTACAGAAGAGTTATATGTTATAAATATTGTTCTTTTGAACATATTATTCATCATATATTCCTGGAAAACCTTTCAGGGTTTTCACAAAAAATATGAATCAGCACAACTCTTTGTTGTAGTTAATAGTGAATAAGTGTTCCCATTTATGAAGTGATAACAATTAAAGTGTAACCATATTTAATATTTTGCACAATTTCTAAGTCAAAAATCTGTTAAGAAAATTTGTGACTTCATCAAAGCTTTTTTTTTTTTTGGAACATTAACAAATCATGTTGAAAAATGGTCATGTTGACTCAACCTGATCTCACGGCAATTTGTACGTATTTTACGAGGTGGCTAATTCTTACGAATTTGTAAGACCTCACTCGTACGAATTCATACGATTTATTCTAAGTCCTACGTATTTTACGAGATGGCAATTCGTATGAATTTGTACGAATGACCT
>JAUCMT010000783.1:0-10731 GCA_032357475.1 Enteromius thamalakanensis | reverse complement strand
GGACTGAAAGAGGCATGGAAAAATTCTCATTGTGACGAGTAAAGTGTATCTGGGCAGCTCTCTGGGTGCTCAGCACCGCCAAAGCTCTGAACCTAGAATCGCCCCTGTCTACAGGTACACATGTACAAGTAGCCTATGTACAGTATATATGTGTGTGTGCATATCTGCAGGATGTCTGTAAAAGATCTTTTATCAGATTCTAAATAATAACATCTTGAAGACATCTTATAGCGGTTCATAACAGCAAGCGTTCTCCATTATAAGGTGTTTTTAACATTATACCTCCACTACTATTGTACAAAACGTACTGTGCTTCTGATGTCACCTGACCTCTCGATGTGATGATGTAGACGCAAAGTAATCAGTTTAACACGTTTACATAGCTTAGTTTGATTTTATAGAAAGGTTTAACTCACTCCTCTCAAACCGATTACAATTGGAGTATTTCTATTTAGTCTGAGGTGTTTTTCATCATTTTCCTTTGGATTGAACTTTTAAACTGATTACAATGCTCCATGTTAACATCTACTGATTATAACCAGTTCTACTGTATTCTTCTGCACTGCTCGTGTCCGGAGTAACGTTACAGTCAAATAAATGAAGAGTTCATATCCATGACGTCTGTGTGTCACATGATGTGTACATAATTAAAACATTGAGAATTTAGTTTCAATTTAAAGGAAAATGCATTCCTGACTTGAGACACACAGCAGAATGCAGCAGCTCTGAGGACTCAGCCCCATAAACCCCCATATTCCAGCAGTGCCGAGGCTTCTGATTACAGAAAAGCCCCAAAGAACTGTCCTAACCTTTCCTTATATATCCAGACCAAGACACACTCACAATTCTTAAACACAAAAGACCATCTGTTGTGATCATAGTTCTCGTAGGTCTTAGGTCCGCACCTGTTTAGATTACCATCTGTCTTTTTGGTGAAGGACACACCTCTCGGTTGCAAACTCAAATCTATAATAGTCTATAATGTTCTAATGTTCTATACATGACTATTGTGAATTTGAAATCATTGCAATATTCACTTTTAGACTGTTTATTTGAATTTAAATATGGCAATTAAAGAACAATTTCTTCACAAAATATGACACTTTGAGTTTGGTGATTTTCCATGAAGATTCTTGGGAAGAAGAATGAAAGGGCTCTGGGCCATCTGTGACTGCAAGAGATTGTGGTTCAGTGAGGGGAGAGAGGGATCGTAAATGTGGAGGTTTGTTTACTGTCCTGAAGGTTTCCAGCTCAGCTATATTGTTATTGCATGCTCTTTGTTACGAGAAATTCACCGGTTTTTCCTTCCCACGCAGGACAAGGCAGATGAGGGTTTCATTGTCTTTTTGGAAGTCTTAGCATTTTTGCATGATCTAATTTTGCATTTTCTTGGAGGAATAACATTTCTTTATATCTCACAGGGGTGAGTGTAAACTTTCTCAAACCTACCATGAATACCGTCCCATTGATCACTGTAAAATTGATATGCCTTGATAAAGAATATTATGTGAACGCTTTAATTGAATCGGGAGCAGCTGGTAACTTCATCTCCACCAGATGTTTAGACAGTATGTCTATCATATGTGAGAATAACTCTACTATCTATCTAATTACCACAATTCAGGGCACACTGCTGGATAAAAAGATGAGAAATGTGCCTTTCATCTCACACAGGTACAATTACTGGGCTACATTATCTCTCCAGTGGGGGTCGCTATGGAAAATGACAAGGTACAAGCTGTACAAGACTGGCCTCTGCCCACCAATGTCAAGTCACTTCAGAGATTCCTAGGATTCTCGAACTTTTATCGTCGATTCATCATGGGGTATAGTCAATTCATCGCACCAATCAAGTCCTTACTCAAAGTAAAGAAAAAGAAACTCCAGTGGAACACTGACGCAGAGAAAGCCTTCCATCACCTTAAGCAAGCATTTTGCACAGCTCCCATACTTCGTCATCCCAACCCGGATCTTCCTTTCATCGTGGAAGTGGACGCATCCACACTGAGAGTTGGCGCAGCTCTCTCACAATATCATGGGAATCCACCAGTGCTCCACCCTTGTGCATTCTTCTCCAAGAAATTATCACCAGCAGAACAGAACTATGATGTTGGCAACAGGGAGCTGCTAGCCGTAAAACTAGCCTTTGAAGAAAGGTGACACTGGTTAGAGGGAGCAAAACACGCCATCACTGTCATAACTGACCACAAGAACCTCATTTATCTCCAAGAAGCCAAACGGCTAAATCCCAGACAGGCTAGTTGGGCACTGTTCTTTACCAGGTTCTCATTCAAGGTCACATACCGACCAGGTAACAAAAATGCCAAAGCAGATGCATTATCACGATTACAAGATCCAGATCCCACACCAGAGAAACCAGTAACCATTCTCCCACCCAGCCCGTTTATGGCCCCTATTGTCTGGGATTTAGACGATCAAATTCGTCAGGCAACAGTCCAAGAACCACCACCTCCCAACTGTCCAGCCCAAAGGACATACGTACTCAACGCCATCCGCCTGTGCTGTTTACACTTCTCCTGGATCTGGACATCCAGGAAAGAAGACTTTAGCTACTTTTTCCAACGTTTCTGGTGGCCAAACATGGCACGAGATGTAAACCGGTACATCAAAGGATGTTCTCTCTGTGCTATTGTGAATACCCCATGGAGACTACCTGCGGGCAAACTCCTGCCATTACCAGTACCGCAACATCCATGGACACACATCGGCATTTACTTTGCCACCGATCTACCACCATCTGAAGGCTTCACCACCATACAAGTCGTGGTCGATAGATTCTCAAACTAATGTAAATTTATTCCCCTTTTTGAAATACCCACCTCTTTTGAAACATCCCAAGCCCTGTTTCACCATGTATTTCGTCACTTTGGGTTGCCAGAAGATATTGTATCAGACAGGGGCCCGCAATTCACATCTCGAGTATGGCATGAATTCTTCAGACTACTGGGCATCTCAGTAAGCCTATCATCTGGTTATCATCCCCAAACCAATGGACAGACCAAACGCAAGATCCAAGAAATCAGCAGATATCTAAGAACTTGCTGTCATGACCATCAAGACCCCTGGGCCCAGTACTTACCATGGGCGGAGTATGCCCAAAATTCTTTAAGACAGGAATCCACTGGTCTAACACCAGCTTTTTTAGGTTTTCAACCTCCCCTATTTCCCTGGGCTGAAGAACCATTGTTAGTTTCGGCAGTAGATCATTGGTTCAGAACCAGCGAACAAGTAGGGAACTCAGCTCACGTTCACCTCCAACGAGCTATTCGTCGACACAAAATTGGAGCTGACGCCTGAAACACTACAATTCCAACCAGGGGAGAAGGTATGGCTATCCACAAAAGACATTAATCTTCGCCTTACATGCAAGAAACTGAGCCCACGATTTATAGGTCCATTTCCCATCACACGTCAAATTAACAAGGTAACCTACGAACTTCAACTTCCACCCAATTACCGCATCCATCCTACCTTTCATGTTTTCCTATTGAAACCTCATACTGAACCTGCACTTCCTCCTGAGATTGAGCACCAGGACCCTCCTCCAGAAGTCAACCCCGACGAAACCATCTACCAGGTTAACCGAATACTGGATTCCAGGTGCAGAGCAGGCCGAATCCAGTACATGATCGACTGGGAGGGATTCGGCCCTGATGAGAGGTGCTGGGTGGACAGGGACAACGTGATGGATCCAGCTCTTATGGAAGAATTCCACAGGAATCATCCCAATCGTCTGGCCCCTAGAGGACGAGACAGACCCCGTCGTCGTGCTAGAGCGTCAGGAGTCACTCCTAGAGAGGGGGGTGATATCACGCCACCAGATGGCACTGTTCCCAGTGCAGTCGACTATACACGCACACAATAACCAGTGTATTAATTACCGCCACCTGGACCTCATCAAATGAGTGTGTATAAAAGCCTAGCTCACCAGTTGCTCCACGGCTGAGATCAAGATAACATCTCAACTTACTTACCGGATGCCTCACCTTGCTTATCACGTCGAATCCTGTATCTTGACCACTATTTTCTGAGTTACAGTCTTACCAAGCTGCTGTGTGCTCTTGCCAGGATCTTTGGGAAAGTTTGCTGGACTAAATATCACGCTTGCTCACCGAGTCACTCAGCTGAACTGAAGTCACTGTGTTCACAGCGATCTCTAATCACCTCTTTCACGTGAGATATCTGCACGCTCATCTGTTTATACTCCCCTGTTGTAATTTCCTGTTCTTTCAGAACATCGCCCGCTCACCTGTGCTGAGTTCACCGCATTCTGTGCCTAAGAGAAGGAAATAGGAGGAAGGATTAGTGATTAGGAGATTGCTCTTATCACATTAAGGATAAAAGGAATTCAAGAATACCTTCCAAGAATCTTCATTGACTTTTCATCCTTATTCATCAATAAACTTGTTAAACTTCCTTCGTTGTATGCAGTCTCCTTTCAGCTGAGCATTACACACGTTGCTGTTAAACGAAAAGACAGCGTTCATGCAGCCAGCTCCTGTGGCCAGCTCAACACCTTACAGTAAGGCTCAGGCACCCTCGATGGCTTCGAAGCCAGTGCCAATTAGTGTTGCTTATAGCGATACACCTGTGGTGGATGTAAATGCCATGACAAATGCACTTACCTCTATGCTTTATAAATCCTCGAGCCACCCGTGTTTTCAGCAGATGGCTCCCTTAATCCTGAGGAGTGGCTTCAGTCATTGAATGTTTATAGAACCTCCTTGGATCTTACAGTTGCCCATATTCTTCTTGAGCTCCCACGGTTTCTGTCAAAAGAACCAAGAAAATAGTTTACCATCTTAAGTACTCATGTAACCTCTTGGGCACAGTTCTGTGATTTTTTTTAAAACAGTCTTTCTGCCTTCTGACAACCAAGAGCAAATTTTAAGGGGCATTTTGGACCGCATGCAAATGCCAGATGAACCTTTGCCAACTTTTGTCGCTCACATGTTGGGTGAGTTCCATAAGCTAAAGACCCCTCCAACCCAACAAGAACAAATTAATTAGATTCGGAAACATGTGCTGGATAAATATAGAGTGGCACACCAATACCATCTGTCATGGACCTGCTTTTGCGGGCTCACGAGCTTCATACAGTACTTGGCCCAAGTGTCGTGCATTCAGCTCAGCTGCAGTGTAATGGTCTGCCCTCAAAGACTGTTCACTGCTTTAAATGCTTTTTGCCTGGTTTCACCACTCGTACTTGCCCAAGCTGTAATCAGGAACTGATACCTCGACCACCTCCAACAGAGCCTTTTAACATGGCTGGAAGTAATGAGAAAAGAGGACCTGAAGAAAATAGGATGGATGGTGGTAACCAAGCTTTTGGGGAGAGAACAGTAACCTCTGGCTTTAACCAAAGGGGAAACTTCAGGGGAGGGAGAACGTTTAGTTGGGGCAATCCTTCCTCCAGGAAGAAAATTGTGCCTCGGTTTCCTGATGCTTCTATTAACGATCAGCCTACCTTGTGTCATGTTGAGGATGTTATTACTCTGTCCCATTGAAATACTCCATTCAGAGGGAAGGTTAATCTTTATGGAAAAGCTTTTGATGCCGCTCTTGACACTGGTGCTTCTTTATCGACAGTTCAATCAGTGGTTGTCCAGACTTTTCCTGGGGACACACACAGTTAAAACCGTGGTCTGCACCACCTATTCAACTTGCACATGGTGCATCCTGTTGCCCATTGGGTGTTATCTGGTTATCTTTCGGTTTCATGGGTCAACGCTTCTATCATCGTTTTCCTGTTCTTCAAAGTCTCTCTTCTCCTTTCATTCTGGGAATGGACTTTATGCTGAGATCTTCAGTCCCACTTCATGTTCCATCCATGACAGTTGTGCTTGGAGATGAGCCAGTACCTTTTGAGGAGTTGGAAGGTGTGGACCTAATGATGCCTACTTCTGATTTGTTGTATTTGGGGATCAGTCATTCTGCTCTGTCTGTGAAAACAGAGGAAGCATCTCTGAACAACGAACAGAAGAACACATTGTTTGAGCTGCTGAAGACTTTTAGTGGATTGTTTGATGGACATTTTGGACACACCACCCTTGTAGAGCACGAAATCGATACAGGTGACACAAGTTCATCTTGCCCCCTACCGCACATCCCCTGCCAAAAAGGAGCTCATTGAGTCTCAAGTCCAGAGTATGCTAAGAGAAGTAATAATTGAACCTGCTTCTGGCCCTTGGGCTGCACCAGTCGTAATTGTCCCAAAACAATCAGGAGAACCTAGATTCTCTGTCGATTAACGTGCGCTAAGTAAGCTCACAGTCAAAGACTCTTATCCTCTTCCGAGGGTTGATGTATCTCTCGACTTTTTGGCTAAAGCAGTTTTCATTACCACTATTGACCTGGCTAGAGGCTACTGGCAAGTGACGATGGCGGAGAACTCAAAACAGAAGACTGCTTTCATTTCCCACTGCGGGTTATTTCAGTTTCGGGTCTTACCATTTGGTTTGTGCAATGCGCCCGCCACATTCCAAAGATTAATGAACACTGTACTTGCGGGGCTCATTTACAAGTCCTGTGCCATCTATTTAGACAATATTGTTGTGGCCTCAGCTACTTTTGAACAGCACTTTGTTGACCTGAAGATAGTTCTCTCCAGATTGGAATCTACAGGGTTGTCTGTAAAGCTCGAAAAATGCCAGTTCTGCAGGAGTGAACTCACCCTTCTTGGATACAATGTCACAAAAGATGGTATCCCGCCAAATGAAGACAAGATGAGGGCAGTGACTGATTTCAGTACCCCGGGTAGCGTAAAGAAAGTCATGCAGTGTCTGGGACTGACCAGCTATTATAGACGCTTTATCCAGGATTATGCCAGCCATGCAGAGCCCCTTTTTGCTCTTACCAGAGCAGATGTTCCCTTCACGTGGTCCAGTGAATGCCAGACTGACGTGGATTTCCTCAAAGACAAGCTGATGTGTTTGGCCGTCATCTGGGCCCTGGAGCACTTCAGGCCTTATATAGAAGGTATTCATGTGACAATTTTTTCAGACCACAGCAGTTTACGATGGCTGATGTCTCGCCCAAACCTTTCTGGCTGTCTGGCTAGGTGGTCTCTCAGATTACAGGACTTTGACTTTGAAATTGTCCATAGGCCACATGATCTACATCCCCTTTCTTTAGATAGAAAACATTTAACAAAGAACTGTTTTGCTGCTTGACAATAACTTAGTTATAACGGAGAACTAGGATAACCTCCATTACAACAGTATCCATTGAAGAAACAAATCTCAAGGTAGCTTTGGTAGGCAATCAGAAAACACATCATCAAACATATCAACATACATTCAAAATGACAACCAAAATGCCACAAAGTCTAATATTAATAGAATTCACTGGTTATATCTTGGGTTAGGCTTGCAAACACAACCTGAACGTGTTTTGTAACGTGCGCTGCCGACTTTGGTAGGGGACTGTGCTGTGTGTTTTGGTAAGTCAGTAGGTTTGGATGCTGCTTGTGGTGTGTTTATGGTGCAGGGAAACCACAGTCCTGTGTGTGTGTGTAATGGTGTCTTGAGAGTCAATGTCATCAGGGGTGAATCGTGAACGAGGGGGCTCTTTAACAGTAAGGATGTGGTGTCGGTTCCTTCTATACATTCTTCCATTGCATTGTATAGTGTAAGACCGAGGCTCCTTGTTCACCTCCTTTACCGTGCCAAGGCGGCCATAACCCTTTGGGGTTTGCATCCTGACAACCTGCCCTTCTGCTAGTGGTTGCAGTGGAGAGCTTGACTTGTCATAGTATTGCTTTTGGGTCATCCTCTTAAGGAAGACCTGTGCAGTGATTTGCTCGGCATGTTTGGGGGCCGGCTCTAAAAGGTTTGAGTTAATGGAAATAGCTGACCGTGTCTGTCGTGACAGCAGGCGTTGGGCAGGTGAACCTAACGTTGTGTCTCGGAGGATGTTTCTCATATTTAGGAGATTGAGGAAAACATCAGTCCCGTCTCTGTGAGATTTCTCCATCAGCTGCTTTGCACTACGTACCGCTCTTTCTGCCAGGCCATCTGACTGTGGAACTGTGGACTACTGGTGATGTGTGTGAAGTCCCACTGTTTGGCAAAGTCTCTAAATTGTGACTTGTGTATTGTCTGGCATTGTCAGAAATGACTGCATGTGGTGTGCTATGCACAGAGAAATGTCTCTTCAATTTCCTGATCACAGCTAAGGATGTTGTGTCTCGGAGTAGGTCGATTTCATACCAACCCGAGTATGAGTCCACGAGTACCATGTAGTTCTGGCCATGCCACTCAAACATATCTGTTGCAATGGTAGACCAATGCAGGTCTAGTACTGGGTACGGTTTTAGTGGTTCTTTCTGTTGATGGGGCTTTGTGCTGTTGCAGACTGAGCATGCAAGGAGGTCTGCTGTGATATCAGCTGCCATCGTTGGCCAAAAAATTATACCCCTTGCTCTGTGCTTGGTAGCCTCCACACCAGGGTGTCCCCTGTGGACTATGTTGATGTATTCTCTCTGTAGTGAGTAAGGAATTACTGTTTTGTGGCCCTTCCTCACTATTCCATTTTCCACAATCAGTTCGTCCCTGTAGGGAAAGTATGGATATAGAGTAGGACACAAGGTTTGTTTTTTTATTTGGTCAACTTCGTTGAATAACTGTGCTGAGAGCCTGTAGCACTTTGTCCTCTTGGGTTTGATTCCTGAGTTGCTCCGGGCGATTAGTGAAAAAGTAGTTGACGGACATTACCTCAAACATGTCATTTTTGGTGTCTGGAGGGACCTGTGTGTTTGGAGCATGGCATATGGTGTCTGCAAGATACATGTCCTTACCCTTTTTATACACCAGAGTGATGTCAAAGCACTGTAACCTGAGCATCATTCTCTGTAATCATGCTGGGGCTGTGTGGATGGGTTTCTATAGTCACCAGGGGCTGGTGGTCTGTCTCGACTGTCTCTGCAAATATGACAGCAAGCAGCTCCTTTTCAATCTGTGCGTATCGCGTCTCTGTGTCTGTGAGTGTGCGGGACGCATACTCCACCGGTCTGCCATCCTGCATGCATGGAGCACCGAGTCCAAAACATGAAGCATCACAGGTCAATGTGACTGGTTTCTTCACGTCATAGTATGATAAAACAGGTGGGGTGGTCAAACATGCTTTGAGGGTATCAAATGCTTGTTGATGCTGATGGTACCAGCACCATTCAGTTTCTTTGTGTGTCAACTTCCTTAGTGGCGCAGCGACGTCACTAAAATTTGAGATGAATTTCCCCAGGTAATTTGCCATTCCGAGGAAGCGCTGTAATGCGGAAACATCCTTAGGAGCTGGCATCTCAAAGATTGCTTTTGTTTTTGAAGGATGTGCCTGCAAGCGTTCGCTTGTAAAAATATGGCCTACATAGCTGACTTGGTCCAGCCGGAACTTACATTTGGCAGGGTTTAGTCTGAGTCTGACCTCGCTTGCTTGATTTAGCACTCTTTTTAAATTGAGGTCGTGTTCTGCGGCATCCTGGCCTCCGATGATGATGTCATCGACTATGATAGAGCAGGGGTATCCCGAAAACAGCTGCTCCATTGAGCACTGGAACACTTCTCTTGCAGAGTTTATTCCAAAGGCATACGAAGGAATCTATAGTACCCGAATGGCGTGCTGCAAGTAGTCATCATTGAGGACTTGCGGTCAAGACGTATCTGCCAGAAGGAGTTCTTTGCGTCCAGCATCGAAAACACGGTTGCCCCCGACATTTGGGATGCTACTACCTCTACGCTGCGCATTGGGTGATGAGGTCACTTTAAGGCGGTATTGAGATCTCTAAGATTTATGCACAGTCTGATTTCTTTGCCCTTTTTATGTGTGGCAACCATGGACGAAATCCAGTCTGTTGGCTCTGAGACTGGTGTTATGATTCCTAAACTATGCATGTGGTCCAGCTCTACTTTAATACTGTCCTGCATTGTAAGTGGAATGCTATGTGCAGGGCGAACTACTGGCTGCACACTTGGGTCCACCGTCACTGGAGTATGTGATGGAGAGTTCGCCTAGTTCATCAGTGAACAGGTCTCTGTATTCTTTGAGGATTTGTTCATCATTGCTCTCCCTATTGACTAGATGAACATGGGGGCCCATTGTGACGATCCCTAAGTCTAGGCATGCACGGAATCCTAACAGCGATTGTACATCTTGTTCCCCCAAGAAAAACTGTAGGGAGTGACTTTGTTCTTTTAGAATACATGGCAGTGTGATTAAGCCTTTTGTTTAAATTTGACTCCAACCATAAACCACCTGGTTAGGCGTGTTGTCTTGTTTCACTGGTTGTTCATTAGTGGTAATTCGCTTGAATGTTGCTTGAGACATTACGTTACACTTTGCCCCAGTGTCTACTTTCACCTCAACTGGAGTTTTGTGTATGTGTAAAGTTACAAAGCCCTCTTCCTGATCAGCCATGAAAGAGTAAACAATGTCAACACATTTGTCAAATGCAATGCCATCAACATAGAACGTGTCATCAAAGACATGGGGCTTCTCCATTTCAAGCTCATGTACTTTCCTCTTGTAGTTTGTTTTTATTGGTCCAAACTAGGGATGTTAACCGATGACCGTTTGACCGGTGGTTGACCGTATCAACGTTAACCGGTCAAAGTTGTCAGTAGTCGGTTAAAAAAAAAGGGATATCTAAATTAGGCTATTATAGACAGTGGACTATACGCTACTACAGTTAGCCATCTCATTCCTCATCTTTTTGTG
>JAUCMT010000782.1:0-10732 GCA_032357475.1 Enteromius thamalakanensis | reverse complement strand
CTGAGATGAGATCCTCAGACCTCTTGTGAGATCATACGCCGGTGCGGGTGGCCTTGGGTTCCTCCTAATGCAAGGCAATGCTAGACCTCATGTGTCTGGAGTGTGTCAGCAGTTCCTGCAAGACGAAGGCATTGATGCTATGGACTGACCACCGTTCCCCAGACCTGAATCCAACTGAGCACTTCTGGGGCATCATGTCTCGCTCCATCCACCAATGCCACATTACACCGCAGACTGTCCAGGAGATGGTGGATGCTTTAGTCCAGGTCTGGGAGGAGATCCCTCAGGAGATCATCCTCCACCTCATCAGGATCAGTCTGTAGTGTGTTCTCCACTTCAATGTTGAGTGTGACTCCAGATCCAGACCTCCATGGGGTCATAAATGTTTTTTCCATTGATTTGTGTGTGATTTTGTTGTCAGCACATTCAACTATGCAATGAACAAAGTATTTAATAAGAATAATTCATTCATTCAGATCTAGGATGTGTTATTTTAGTGTTCCCTTCATTTTTTTGATCTAATGTTAGTTGTAGGGCTGAAACGATTCCTTGAGGAAAAAATGATCGAGGCAAAAATCCTCTGCCTCGAAGCCTCTATTAATTAATTTTAAAGTTTATGCCACATTTTTCGCAATGATTTTTGCATTACTGTGACTGTCACCCACGAAGCGGAAGGAGACGGCGGTGTTCTGATTCGAGGGCGCGAGCGTGGACTAGTGCGGGCTACGTAATGGAAGAGAGCAATAACAATGAAGTCTGTCGTTACCAACAGAGCTCGGGGAAATTGAGAGCACATATAACCACTGATTCTTTTAGGAAACACATCCCTGAACAGCAAAACGTCACATGGACTGTTTTCACTGTTTCTGGATCATTTCCTAAAAGCTTCGTTGGTTATATGTGCTCTGAATTTTTCCTGAGCTCGGTTGGTAACGACTAGAGAAATCCAGTAGATGTTTTACACCACAAGGCTGGAAAGTTGTGAAATGAGTCTCCTCACACAGCAGTCATTGCTCAGTGAAAGACCCGAGAGTGTCAGTGATCTTACTCTGATGCGGTCGGTGGGCAGTCCTGGGGCCGGCACTTTCTCCAGATACGTCCTGAGGTCCTGATCCACGTGTTCAAACACCAGAGTCACTTTAGTCTCCTGGTCTGTTCTCAGCGTGGCACACACGTCCATCAGCCTGAACACACACACACACACACACAACATTATTTATGAATCTGTAACTTCAGATTAACTGTGTTAATGTCCTGCATTTCTACGACTCTTGGTACGGATTTGATTTGATTGGTAACAGCCCTATAGTGTCTTACTATTGGGTTGGACTTTACTGATTAATGTAAGGCTTTAACAAAAAAAGATGCATGCATTAGGTTATCAAACGGGCTTTATAAAGGTAAAGACTAAAGAACTATGGCAGTGGGTCTATCAGTTCTGTATACAGTAGACCAATCACAGCAGAGTAATCTCACTTTAGAGAGAACGAATCGTGTGAATCACTGGGAAAGGATTTTTTACGTTGCATGCATGTTTAAATCTAATGGAGGAGACTCCCAAAACATTATTAGGAGCCTAATTTATTGAAGGGTTAAAAAGTTCGACTATTTTGGTTGCATATATGCCGACATATAATATGTGTAACCCCAAAATATATTTGGGAGCTGTGTTGTGACCTGTTCATCATATGTGCCTGCCGTGATCCGATACAGGGACCGGTCCACCTTCAAACACACTTTAGTCTGGTTATATTAGCCGCCAATCCCTGCCATCTTAAACCGCAAGAGATAAAGCCTGTAATTAACATCTTCGTGTTCATATTTTATTTTTTATTATTATTATTATTGGAATCAGCTCACTCACTTCTAAAGGCCATGAAAGATAGAAGAGCTCAGGATCAGGTTCAATTATTGAAGATTTTAAATCAACATATTCTTCTCTTATATATTTCTAGTAATAATCTCAAACTAACATTACTGTCAAAAGAACGAGCCCATATTCGACAGATAAAGTGATCCTGCTAAGCTGTTTCTTCATAATGGAGCTGAACACTGAACATGATATTATTAACTTTATAAACGGAGTAAGAGCTTGCTCTTTTGACAGTGGTAAGTCTTTATTATAAATAATATTGGACAGAAGTTTTGTTTCTCCTGGTCATTGTTAAGGTAGAGTTAAGCCGTTTCCTTCTATGGGGAGAAAACACTTAACGTGATATTATTCACTTCATCTGTCGAATATGGGCTCGTTCTTTTGACAGTAGTTAGTGATTATTACAAGGAAGGTGTGTCAGAATTTGGGTTTCCCTCATCAGTTTTTAGGTGCGTTAAGCCACATTAAGCGTTTTTGACATTAAGTGTTTTAGATTGTCCCGTTTCCACCGCTTGCAAATCACGTTCGCCTCATTCATATCACTTTTACCCAAACCAATTCCACATCACACATGATGCAGCTTTTTTCTCCTCGTTGGTTTCGTCACGTGTCAGCTAACTCACCGCTGCTGTGTGCGCTGGGCTGGCGCATGCGCGGCATTACCAGAGACGCGCTGAGGTTTGTCCAAGAAGTCGCTAGATTTGTCACTAGTCACTTTTTTTGGAAAAATGTCACCACGGTGGTCTAAAAAGTTGCTAAACCTAGCAACAAAGTCGATAATTCGGCAACACTGCTTCTTCTATAGTCAAAGTTAATGTGTATTGCGTGGTTACGTAAAGTCACATGATTAACCGCAGTACGACGATAGACCAAAATCTCTATCGGTTGACAAATTTCTACCGGTATATCGCCCACCCCTAGCACCAGTTCTACCAAATAAAAAAAAGTTAATTTCGAACACTGTACAGTCAGTTGTTTTTGGCAAGCAGGGCTTGACATTAACACCCATCAAACTCAACAGAAGTAGAACTCGACATTAATGCTTGTCTGAGACAAGTAGATTTTACCTGCCCGCCCGGACAACTAATCTGATTAAAATGTCTAACCGCGCGACATTTCGCTGAGATTTATTACATTCAGTTAATGTAAACACAGATTAATAGGATAATGAGTAACAACAAGGTACGGCCAATGAGGCTCAGCTTGTCCATGTGTCCACACAACTGCAAAAACGTATTTTTTTATAACATAGCCTACATTTTAGTGGTTTAGTTCTGAATTTGAATTTATTGAAAGGATATTTTCTGCCGTGCAAAGGCAAAAAGACCGTAACTTCCATTTTAGTCGAAATTGAGTTATTGATATTTTTAGAGTATTCAACACCTCCTTTATCATGTGGATAAATATCTTGAGTCAGTTTCATTGTTTTTTCCAGAAAATAATGCGTTGTCTTAACAGTAACTTCCAAAAGCCCTAGAGAAACGAAGTAAGAACACCGTAACACATGTTAGCGCTGTTTGGCTTTGTTTTGAAACGCTCTAATTCAGTTACGGTACTCTGTCTCTGTTTTATCATACAATAAAGTTTGCCGCGTTAAAGTTACAGTGTTGCTTCGCAGTTAAATCCATATCCTACCTTTTTTGTAACCAAATAAAATCCATGGCAAAACAGAGACTTAGCACCACCTACTGGCGGTTTTAGTTTAACATTTAAAATCACTTCATTTTTAAATCATCATTTTTTAAGCCTTTTTATTTAAAAATATTAGTTATTTTTAAAATGTTTTAATACAGGTAAAAAAATCCATTGGAAAAGTGAAAGTGACTGCTCTTTGCCTTGGGATGATGTCTCACTTTTAGCATACAATTCAAAGGCAGAGGACAGTAACTTAAAAACAAGGGTCGAAAAGTCAAGTTTGAGCTTAAGATTTTTGATGCAGATAAATTTCATTATTAAAACATCTATATACCAGATTTCCAGTGTCCTCGCTATAATTAATTTGGCTGGACAACAAAAAATCTTTAAAGTCATGTTTCTGAGTTCCACACTCTAGTGAGTTAAGGTCTTTTGTCTTTGTAGGGCAGTATTGTTGACTGTTTTTGCTTCATTTGGTTAATGAAAATAGTTCCAGACAAAGATCACAGCAGGCCTCGTTTTGTTAATGAATGGTTTTTAAATTTGGATTAATTTGAGATTCAGTGCTCCATTCATTAGGACACTCTCTTACATCATCAGAACGAATCTTCCTTGACTTATTAATAAATAGACATCCTGTCACCTAGCGGTAATTTAGTTTCACAGAAGCTATAGTATTTTTTATATACATTTATAAGCTGTATGTATATTAAAACTCACAACATTATGCTGTTATAAGTTTGCTTGACTGGTTTATTATTTTTTTAAACGAAAGTGACAGTAATTGAAGCCTGAACTGAACTGAAGCCGTTGTAAAATCTCATGCAAAGTCTGCTCAGTACCGGACGATGTTGGGATGGTCGAACTGCTCGAGGCGTTTGAGCAGAGCCACCTCTCGGACCGTGGACAGGGGAAGACCGTCCTGATTGGTCTGCACTCTCACGCTCTTCAGAGCCACGAACTGCCCGCTGTCTCGATCCCGAGCCTTGTAGACGGTCCCGTAAGCGCCTCCGCCGATCTCCGCCACCGGCTCGTACTGCAGAGCGCCCTCCATGACCTGCAGCAACAGCTGAACACACGCCGAGAACAGTGTTAGTGCTTCTGTATGCTTTCTAAACATGGTTTGGAAATACGTTCGAGAGAAATTACTCTGACTCTATACTCTCTAACACCGCATCCTAGATTCCAGCAACAAGCCAATCAGAAGCATGCGTGGGCGGGCTCTCTCTGGAAGTGAGTATAATATAATTCAGAAATAATAAACCTGTTTAACATCTTTAAACGCACAGACCGAGTGACTGATAGCATCTGGGTTATGCAATACACTCGTTGGTGAGTTCACGGTTTTAAAGGACATCGTTGCTTTAATTTATTTTTCAAGTATGTATATAATGTCAGGACCAATAATGTGTTTTTCTAACGCATGTTTATAAGAATTACTTAAATGTCCTGAATTAAACTATGGCCTAAAGCCTGTTCACACCAAGCACAAGATAACCAGAACTATACTGGAGTCCACACTTGCGAATCATATTGTCTGATTATTACAAGCTCAAGTGCATCTGTTGCTTTAAATTCTCAGGAACATGATAGGAGGATTGATTTTGATTGGCTGTCAATGTTAGTATCATTCATTATTGCTTCTCTATGCCTTTATCGTTAGAGTTGTGATGTGGATGGGCCTCAATCCTGGCTTGGGCTAAGCCTTGTCTGTGAAACCAGGTTTTAGTTTGTAAGCTGTTGTTCCAGCGGTGACGTCTCGGAAATAGAAACTGTTTCTAGATTAGAAATTTTGTGTGTCGCCGTCATGGCTAGTTAGGCCAAAAACTATAATTAACATGGAAAATTCACCTTTTATCGCACGTCGTGTGTCGTTAGGACACAGTGTAAACCCCCATTTCTTTCAAGGTGTTTTTGTTTTTACTCTGAGCCTCGATGTTCACAGATGCTGATGAAGAGCTCTCCATAGACAGCAACACAACTGAAATGATCCAGATCCAGTAAACCAGTCCAGTTTTGCAGCGCTAGGAGAATACTTTTTTTGCACAAAGAAAACAAAAATAGCATATCATCATACCTTTCTTCTCTCCTGACTTACATCTTCCACCATTTTAGAGAGCATCACAACCCATGCGTACGCTTTCTTCTAGATGTAAACAACTACAGATCACGCACATGTGCTTTCACCCGGATGAAATCAAGGCTGCTTACGTCAAATATGTTAAAGCTTGTGTATACGGTGTGTTGTGATAGTCTCCAAAATGGAGAAAGACTAATCAGGGGAGACCAATGGTATGCTGATGATATGCTATTTTTGTTTTCTTTGCGGAAAAAAGTTGTATTCTCCTAGTGTCACAAAACTGAAGTTGAGCCACTGAGGTTACATGGACTGATTTACCAATGCGTTTCTGGATCTGGAATCATTTCAGTTCATTTTTAACTTAATTTGTGTTTTGAAGATGAACAGAGGTCTTATGGGTTTGGAACGACACAAGGGTAAGTAATTAATGACAGAACTAACCCTTTAAGATGTAAACATAGCCCACTGTGAACACCCTTGTCATTAGTATTAACTTAGTATAGAATGAGAATATAGACCTGCCATTGTATTTGAGGAAGGGGATCATCAGCGGCTTTAAAAAGTTTGGGAACTCATTGTATAACTGAGCATTGTCCCCGAAAGCTGGTTGGATACTTGTTGGACTGTCCGGGGAAAAACATGCATTTATCATGGTGTCATATGTTTAGCGAAAGTTTCAAGTTAAGTAGAGTAGATGTGTGTGTTTGGCCTGTAACACAGGAGGAGAGGGATGAGCAGATATCAGTCAATAACACGTCATCAAATCACATCAACGCGCAGGAACGCGACATCAAACGACACGCTGTTACTTCTGATAGAACGCGCACACACACAGACACTGAACCAGACACACTCACCACGTTTCCCCTCGCGTGTAGAGCTAGTTAAACTAGTTTAGAAGAGTAAAGCGATCATGTCGTGTCTTCCGTCCGCCGCGCCTCGGAGCTGCTCTGCTCTTTCTGTAGTGTGTGTTGTTGAGTTGCGAGCTCAGCTGATATTTCATGAGTTTAGTTCATGAACGAGTGTGTGTGAAACTCTGGCCTGTTCTCAGTCTGTCTCCATTCACTTCCTGTCTGATCTCAGGGCGGAGCGACTCGATCAGACCCCTCACACACTCGAACCAATCACCTCACCCCAAAAACACTCTTAAACTCACCTCAAGAACACACTTTAACCTTAGTAACACTCTCTGAACCATTAAACTTACCCCACACTTTAACCAGTTAATAACTCAAAAGCACACAATCATAACAGACTTCATCATTAGTTTATTCACAATTTAAATATAAAAATCTTTGGTGATAGGCACATTTATTTTCTTATTTGTTTTTCTCTACTCTGAATAGATGGAATATTAATGCACTTTATCTTGGCTTGCCATGAAAATGTAAAGCACCTTTAAAATGAGTCATTAAACTCTTATAATTTTAGAATAAAATCCACTACCAAAACAAGCAAACAACAAAAATAATAATAATAATAATTGCATTATAAATCTAAAAGATTTTAATTCTGCTTGTAAACACAAATAAATATAACCTGATGTAACCTAACCTCTGACACTTTCAAAACTTCTTAGAGACATAATAGTTGAATCAACTAAGAATTAAAGTATGCTTTTACAACAGTTTAATGCACACATGTAGGCTATACAGTGGGATTTAAAAAAAATATATGTTTTTATTACTGGATTACTTTTACAGTGTCTTTATACACTTTTTGAAGAATGTTTAATTTGTGTTTCTGAAATAACTGAAATCTCTTGAGTTGGAAACATGCGTGACTGAGCGAACATTGAGACTTTAAGACTATAATGAAAATGGTTGGCTTCTGAAAACACTGAAAACAATGAGCCTAAAAGATAATATTGTTGTGCTTTTGCTTGTAGCTTTGTTTACGTGGATGTGCGAAGGAAAGGACACAACAACGGGATTCCATTCAGGAAGTTTACTTGGTGCAGTATAAATTACAGAGAAACCTCAAAATATCTGTCCACTGTTGCACGAAAGGATCTTCAGAAAAGAATGACAGAAAATGTCCAAATCCAAGCAAAGCTTGTCACGTTATACCCAAAAAGACTTGAGGTGTAATCAGTGTCAAACATGCTTCAACATGGCACTGAGTGTAGGGTCTGGAATCAAATCAAATCTCATATTCTATTGGATTTCTTTTCTTATTATTTTTTGCAAAGCTATTACAAGTTTGTCGTCTTCTTCCTCGTTATGGTGTTTTACTACATTATCATTTGTTACATTATAAAGTAAGTTTAAGAACAAATTCATGTGTGGTCATTTACAAACACTGCCTCACATCAGGAAACACAAACAGAAATCAATGCCATGAAAAAGTAAATAGATTTTAGGACTGCATATACCAGATGAAAAACTCCAGAATGAAACGCATGCACTGCGTCGCTAGAGATCACAGAGCACATCTCACAGGAAAGGAACACAGTGTGATGATTTTAGGTCTGGTTGAACTGAACCGTTGTCTTGAGGAACTACTGGTGTGGCGTTAGTTTGGACAGGCTAAAAGATTGTGATTGCAAAGCTAAAACTCAACTTCCCCAGAGTAAAAACCACCCATTGGCTCCCAGCTGGAATCAGCTGACTGTGAACCACTGTAAGCCTGTGTGACTGCAGACATTTTGAAGAACTCACAATGGGCTGAAACGCTTGTTTCATAAGTTTCACAAGAAAAATTACTGACAAGCAGCAAAACAATCTAGATATTAAAATATTCAAAAATAGATTTGGAGTTATAGCTGACTTAGTGACAACAAAGAAGGATTCAGTATAAACAGACTGTTAGATGAAGGTTAGGGTTACTAGAATAAGTTGACATGTAGACAAGTTACTTCAAAATAGCATGCTACCAAAAATATGTACATACTATACATAAAATAAAACTAATCTCATCTGAGTTGTATATCTAAGTGAAACTGCTTCGTAAAAAAACTGTAGGATGAAACTTGATTACTTCCTTTGAGATTGATTTTGGAATTGCAGCGCTGGCCTATTTTCCAGGTTTCCACAAATGTCCATGAAATATGAAACTAATATGAAAAAGCTTCATATTCTATCTAGACCATTCCTCCTGGTCTTCATTCGTTGCATGATTTCTGTTTGTGAATTTTCAGTGCAACAGTGACAGCTGTAAAGTCAGCAGGAAGCAGGTGTCTGTGGCCTACCATTACTCAGTAGGGGTAATAAATACAGAATAATTCAGTCAAAACGTGAGATAGATGTAAGTTGAGCGTAAACGTGCTGACGTGTCACAAGACACGAGGAGAGGAAGTTCTGTAAGCACCGCCCCTACAGAATGAGCGTTAATGTTAATTTGGCGTCACCTTGATCTCTAAACACCGCAGCATTCACTGTTTCTCTGAGGATCATATCATCTGGACAGAGATCATGGCCTACCAGTTCAAACTGGCAGAGAAACTGGTCATACTCAATGACCGGGGGCAAGGAGTTCTGGTCAGGATGAACCACATTAAAAAGGTGAGAGATTCTTGTAGTTTACACAAACCTGTAAACAAGACAAATAAAGTCAGAATGGATTTTTGTTTGCTTGAACTCGCAGTGAATGTTTAAAACAGACTGAAATGACTTGACTGAGATGTTTGTTGAATTATTTGCAGAACTAAACCATGCTCAAATATCCCCCGGCGTTTTTAAAGTGTTTCTACATTGTGTTTTTAGAATTCAGAGAGTTTTGATAGAATGTTATAATTAATTTATTCAGAGGGCGTTAAAAAGTATCATTTGTGTATTGTTTTGGTCATGTTTTCAGAAGAAAGTTTGTTCTATCTTAGTTTTGCAGAGAAAGAGGAAGTGCACACAGGAAATGAACAGGACCTATCAGGCCTCTCTGTAAACCACATCTCTCTCACATACACTTCCTGTCTGTCTCAGAACCAGTGTTCAACATATTCATGGCAGAACTTCTGAAGGACTAATCTAGTGAAAAGACTAGTGCAATGCATCAGTAGATAAATCCTTGGACCAACCCTAACGTTTCAGCTCCATCTGTTCTTCTCCAGGGTCTTTGCACTGCCTCTCTGGGGACTCGTGCTGTAAAGCCCAAACGTTATACAGACTTTTACACAAGGTTAAAAACCATATTTATTTATTTCAAGCATATTTATCTATGTTTAATATGCACATTAAAACCGGGAACTTCAGAAGCATGTCCTAATTTTGCCAAATGCAATATGTCCCTAGGTCAACATTATGTTGTCCCCTGAAAAACATTTTAATGCAAAAATATAGTCTTGACCAGATCTCTACACCAAAGAGGGAAATTTGTTGTCAAATGATATTGTCGTATCGCTACAAAACTCTTTATGTGTCTTCTGGTAATAGCATTTTAACACAGATTCATTTGGCCTATTGTCTTGATATATTCCTTCAAACATACAGTAACTAACCATACCAGTTACTTTTATTATTCAGATCATCTTAAGAACAAGCCATACATTTGTGATAAAATTGTGACAAAACAGTATTTTTGAAAGAATGATGGGGATAGCTTTCCCAGAGTCTAGTTTGATCCTCATCTATCGAAAGCATCTTTCCTTTGGCTCACTAAGCATTTTTATGCTCTATTTACTGTTATTCTGCTTTAGAATTATTTGAATTTTGAAAAGCACAATAGAAATAAAATAAAATGTAATAGTGAGGCCAGAAAATCTGTTAAAAATTATGTGCAGGTTACATGATCAAGGGCATCCTTCATTCAACATCGTGGGGCAGGAATTATCTTGGGTGTGTAACGGAGCAGAAGAGACAGGAGGCAAAGCTTTATTATAGGACATGGTCAAAACAGGCACAGTAAAACAGTGGCATATAAGCCGGCGTTTGTTTAGCTTCCAGCACAGTTTGTTGTTACTTTCATTCGTGTTCCTGTTTCTCGAGTTTCTGTTGGATATTCTGTTTACAACTCTTCCTGATTTGGACTCCCCCTCTGCCTCTCCCTGAGGATCCCGCAGGGGCGTCACTACTGTGCACAAAATTTCACAAACAGAAAACAAAGACTGAGAAATTGATGAAACATCCTAGGCCACCAATTCGCCTTATTCACCTGGCGGCCATTTTGAAACTCGAACGCTGTTGAGGGGTACACAAACCCGGAAGTTTGAC
>JAUCMT010000781.1:0-10732 GCA_032357475.1 Enteromius thamalakanensis | reverse complement strand
CTATACTGGCCATACCTGTAGGCTGGTCAATGATATCCCACATAAAACGCTTTTCAGAGTATGATAAAGTTACATCACACCAGACTTGGAGTGAATATTAGCTTTAGGGAATCAGTTGGATAAGTCATGGTAATGAATAAGCTAAAGTTGGGGATTCATTCGTCGTGTGTGAGTTTTCAGTGATTTACTACAAGCCTATTACTAAGTTACTAATACACTCTTATCATAGTTCTAAGTTAATAACCATTGCTTTAAACATATTGCTGAATATTGAGCCCTGAAACTGCATTTAAATTATTGGGAGAATGTTAGGGTTTGAAATGTAATTACTGTATGTTCATTAATGCAGCTGATTTTTCTGACTTCCATTTTTTTGTTTCTAAGGAACGGCTGCTTGACCACATTTTGGAACGACTCCGCTCTCGTTTAGAGCATATTCTTGGACAATTGCCTCTGGATTTGGACTACTTAGAGTTCATTAGCACACAAGAATTTGTGTTTTTAAATGCCATATCCAGTCATGTAGCTGTTTCACAGCCTATTTTAGATGCATTGACAGAGCTACATAGCCTTGTAAATGTAGAAAAAGAAAAAAGTAAGCAACACTATAAAACTGTGCAATTTGAGCAAGGACCAGTTGGACGACCGAGAATGGTCCTGTCTTTGGAGTACATTTCCAGCCTTTTGGACCTTAATCTGTCCATCCCATGCATAGCTGCGCTTTTGGGGGTGTCGAGACGAACAGTCCATCGACGCATGGCTGAGTCTGATCTCTCAGTTAGGGCACTGTACAGTACTCTGACAGATGAAGAATTGGATCAGTGTGTGATAGACATTAAATCCAGGCAGCCTCATTCTGGATATCGAATGATGAAAGGACTTCTTCAAGCTCAAGGACTGCGGGTGCAGTATGAACGGGTCAGAGCTTCCCTGCACCGTGTTGACACCATCGGAGTCATATCCCGAATTACCAACTTAGGTTGCATTGTTCGAAGAACCTACTCCGTTCCTAGCCCTCAGTCCTTGATGCACATTGATACAAATCATAAACTAATCCGGTAAGTTTTTAAAGTCCTTTTATTGACAAAGGACAGATTAATTAAAAACAGTAAGATAATATTGTAATGAAATAATTATACTTTTGTATAGACCTATTCATCATACCATCTTTATTTAATAGTGCTGCTTTCATGCAACTGCACACATATTCTCCATCAAACATGATAACTGTGTTGCTCACATTCACTTTTGACATACTAAATTACTTTTTGATTGCTTCTAAAAATGACAGTAATAATCTAGGGTTTTAGAAATTGCTGTATTTTATTTTGCAATTGTTAAAAACATTTTTTTAACTTGTTCACAAGTAAAAGTTCACAATTCAGATGCTTTTTCAAAAGCTTACCTGTGAAAAAGCAAACAACTAACATTTTCTCTAAGTTATATTAATTTTTTTGTATGTGTGTTTTCCTACAGCTACAACATTGTCATCTTTGGTGGCATAGATGGCTTTTCACGGAAGGTAAGCACAGTATTCAGTGATCAACACAGTACACATTTGTCATTCTTATATACATTTGTGTTTCATGCAAGTAGTAAAACTGCATTGTACTGCAGATTATGTATCTTGGTGCAGCTTCCAACAACCTTGCCGCAACATCCCTGGCATTCTTCCAAGAATCTGTGGAGAAGTTTGGTTTTCCTCTTAGGTAAGTATTTTACTTAGGAATGTTTAAGTTTTACAGTCATGCTTGAATGGTTTTAAACCTCTTTGAAATAACAAAAAGTACACTTTTGTGTGGTATTTGCCTAAAACACTGTTTCTATATTTGTATGAATTGGATAAAGATCATGCTGTATTTCAGGAGCCATTTATACAGGTTCTCTTACGAGAGTACTCGTGTTGCGTATGCTAGCTTATGCTACGGGAAAACCTCCTTTTCTTGAGAATACTGAAGCCAAAAATTATCCATAATTTTGCATTTCTTGTTAACGCATTGCAGCAGCAAGCAGACCTAGGCGAGCAAGGTCGCGCGCCCATTGGCTGCTCTGCGGCAACTGCAGCAACCCATCGACGAGCCGCCAGTGACGTCAGCGCCAATGAAGGCGCTCTCGCCTTCGCACATCATGTCCCGCCGAAATAGGCGTGGTTTATGGCTATAAATACCGGGCTCGGATAAGCTAGCTTATGCAACACTCGTTCCCTCTTCAAGAGAGAACCGAGGTTACGTAAGTAACTGTATAGATCTGTTTTTGTTAAAGCAAAGTCTATATAGATATAATGGGGTACCCTTTATAACTAAGTTAAAAGCATGCATCATGTACCATATTAATGTTTTGTTGAGATATATATAAAAAATAACTTATAAATGTTACTCTGTTTTAAGGGTACGGGCTGATCAGGGCGTGGAAAATGTAGACATTGCACGCCTCATGTTTACAGTCCATGGCACTGGAAGGGGCAGCTTCATATCCGGCAAGAGTGTTCACAATCAACGGTCAGTCCAAAACTTCAGATAATGCTAGCTGAAAGATACCACTGCTGCCATGCAAGAACATTATTATTTGCTACAAGTACAGTATATCAGCTTGCAGCAGTACTACTATTTGAAAAATGTGTGAGCTGAAAGTCCTATCTCCAGTGGAAGCTGCTGTCAGTTAAAGGGTACTGAATTGCAACCTCCTTAGCATGCAAATTCAACAGCCTTTCCTTGCTGCAAAAAAATAAGTTAGTTTTTTTGCTGGGCAATGGGTCTGGAATTACATCTGTATGTCACTTCTGTTTTGATAGTATGCAGTGACATTATATTCCATTAAACATTGTATCTTCTTCTAAACAAAAAGTAGATAAAGAAAAACACAACTATGCATTGAACAATCTGATGAAATTTCCCTGTACATTAAGTTTAAAGGTTCCTATTGAACTTCACTATTTTCCAGAATCGAGAGGCTTTGGAGAGACCTGTGGGTAGCTGTCACAAACATCTACGATGATGTTCTCCACTACCTTGAAGAAGAGGGCTTCCTCAACCTCGCCAATGCTACACACCTCCTCTGTTGCCATTATGTGTTCCTGCCACGGCTGCAAGATTCCCTGGACACTTTCCGCAGTGGCTGGGACAATCATCCAATAAGAACAGAAGGCCATATGACCCCTAATCAGCTGTGGGAGCTGGGCCGAATCCATCACCCAATTCAAGGCCCAGAAAATATGGAGGTATGTACCAAATGTACAACTTGAATGCTTTCAATAGTGTAAATCCCTACATTTGTGCTTGCAAACATTAGTTATGAAGATATTGCACGTATGTCAATACTACCTTACCAAAGGCTGGCCTTAAAGGAATAGTTTACTGATCAGCATTAAGCTTTCTATCTGTAGTATCCCGGTAGTATTTTCGAACGAAAGTTCATCGGTCCCTCATATCCCACTGCTCTGTTTAAAAAGAAAAAATTTTCTTGTCGCAGAGGGATGTGAGGGAACGACGCACGTTCGTTTGAAAATATTAGAGAGATACTACGGATACAAAGCCTAACGCTAAACGGTGAAGTATTCCTTTAAGTTAATAAATATTCAGCAAAGCTGTTTACAAAAGTGTAGGTTACAGAAAGTGCCATAAACCCATTATGATAAATAATACTGCAAACAAGTAAGGTTTTTCTATTTTGCTTTGATAGGGTATGGATATTCCTCACATTGAGTGGGAAAACAGTGGACTTACTGCTGATGGCTACTCCAGTGTCATCGTCCCAGACACAGAAAGCCCACTGACTGATGAACAAATGGCAGCTTTAAGAGAGGTTGTTGACCCAAGAGCTGCATCCCAGTCCTTTGGCTGTGATATCTATATTGCTGCTGTTCAATTTTGTGAGCATGTTCTATCTGAAACCTGAAACACACACACACATGCCCCCCTTGTTTCCATAGCTTGCCCTGATCTGACACACTAACTACCAACATTTACAAGACATAAATGCATTTTAGGCATTTCTTGTAATTGTTTTGAGTTTTATGAACGGGCCTTTATACTGTACAGATGTGAACAACTTAATTGAACTGGCAAAAAAAAACCTTTGTAAGACTGGCAGCAGCTGCTAATGTGTCTATTTGAGCAGACGCCCCACAAATTAATCAGTACATGAGTTGTAGTGACCTACGTATATAACTCTTATTCAATTGACAAGTCATCACTTTGACAGACATCAATTGCAAAATGTGCTATTACCACTGAAGATCAAACTGACCCTGCATCACAATATACACATTTTCCTTGAATAACCGGAGGATTAAACATGCACTATTTTCATATTTCGGATGTTATGAAGTTAATCAGACTGAAAACTGTTGCTAAATTGCAGTCAAATGACCCTTAAAAGCACAGATGGGTGTTAAGATGATCAGTGTCATGTCTTTATAGAAGTTATTTGGTACCAAAGATTGGAAAAGCATGTTTGCAAAAGCAACAAAGGTTATAGTGGATTTGTTCTAGGCACTGAACATTCACTGTGGGGAAAGATGCATTTCTGCATAAGATGTTAAGCACATTGAAATAAAACAGGCATCATATGAGTTAATCTATGAGTTTCTGTCATTCTAATCTGAAACAATAAATGTCAATCACTGATGATTTTTTTTGTAATGAAAACACTGACGGATCTGTCATGAACACAATGATACATTTATTATAAGAACCTCGCAGACAAATACTGATGAAGCAATCTGAGAAAATCAGTGGCAGCAAAATATACTTCATCCAAATATTTCTGTGCTTAAATGCATTTGTACGTAACTAACATAACACTTAACTTTCCTTAAAACTTTTTTTAAAAGGACATTAAATTTGAAGTTGCTACATTGCTAGCAGGTTGCATGTCAATTAATATAATTATCCATAAAAAAAAAAAAGAACTTTGTATTCGTAATTTAGCATATTAATATGCAATCATTTAAACATTTAACATTATTCAGTAACCGTAATGTCATTCACCACTGCTTTGTCCCTACACAAGACCAAATCCTGTTTGGCAAGTGCCAATACAAGCCAGGATGTCATTTTTAAAGGATGCATAGTCCTTGTAATGTCCTGGGATTCGCAGGGTCTCAAAACAGGTGGAGGCTGTTGGGAAGCTGCCTTTAATGACCTCAATGGATAGGTTATTCCTTGGCATAATCTCCCACCCTGTCCAGAATTTCAACAGGTCAGTCAATTCATCAGGTGATGCTGTGGATTAAACAAAATGGATCAAATGATAGGTTGCTACAAATAATGGAAAATAATTTAGAAAATTAAAATGTTTAGTATTCAATAAATGTATCATAGTAGCTCTGTTATGTAACAAATAAAGCAGTTTCTTGAACAGAAATACCATAACACCATATACCCTGGTGAAATGTCAAAAAGGTATGAAAAAATACTTTTAATTCAGCTCTGTGTTTGAAGAATGTGCGGTTATGTACTCTTTCTGTCCTATATACAGGTGTGCAAAGATAGTATTAATAATAACCTTAATAATGAATTGAACAATTTCTATAACTAACTGTTTAAAAAGTAACCTGCCACTTTCGAACTCTGTACACATACCATTTTCAATGAAGTGGCGAAGATAACCTGATATGCGGCATTTTGTGTCAAGTGAATAATCGTCATCGTCATCTTCATCTTCATGAGGCCAGGTGATGTGCTGCAGGATTATCTACATTGACAGTAAAACAACATGACTTTAATAATCTTACCACTTTATCATGGATTCTATCTGTATAATATATACACAAATAATATTGAATTGTAAAAAGTTACCGCAGGGTTACAATCCACTGCTCTCTCCTGTGGAAAAAGCTGGGCCACTGTGTCAGGTCGTTTGGTCAGCAATGTCCACATTGGTGTCTCTTTAAGACCACGCCTGAATTGTTTGATTTGTCGCGTGACACGTCCAATTACCTGTTAATGACATTACCGGACAGAAGGTGAAACAAGTCATTTTTTATTATTATCCCAAAGCAAGTTCTGAGGATGACTTTTGCCAATATGTGACAGTTTCTTTAAATTTCACACAGCATGGATCAACATCTTCTCAAAAAGCCATCTTCGGTTATTTCCAGTAAGGCCAGGGAGATCCCAAGCGTAGGCCAACTCCTGGACACTTGTTTTGTCCTCGTCTGAGAGTTCAGATTCCACTTCAAGCTTTAAGACAGAGAGGGAAGCGAAAGGCGAGGCAAGTTTATCTATATAGCACTATTTAAATTGCTTTACATACAACATTAAAAAGCAGTTTAAAATGTAAAAATATTCATTAAGGAGAATATAAAAAAAAAGCTAAAATAGCACAGTCTTCACCCCCTTAGCCATTTTTCCATAAAATAGAGCCCACTGAAAAAACAAATTGGCCAAGGGGGTGGAGACTTTCTTGCTTGATTGTATATAACAGGGAAGAAATAATGAGGTTAGATAAAAAACATACAAGCATGATTGTTTTACGGATGTCTAGGTCTGGACAGTCCTCTGGTGTTACTGTTGCAGTTTCCGGGCTTCCTCCAAACAGGACATGCACAACAGCAGGGCTAAGCTCTGACAGGCATGGTCCCCCATGAACAAAGGAGTGCCCCACCATTCTGCCTGCCATGACGAACATGTCACTTTCCACGAGAAAGTGAGAGGCTGAGGGCACTAAATGGCCTGGCTGTCCATCAAAGAGATGTGTAACAGCAGTGTTTGCTGTTTAAGAAATTTACAAATTTAGACAAAAATTCCAAATACTACATACTCTGCATAGTAGGCATTATAGTACATATTCTATAAACTTTATAAGTACCAGGTTACAGCAAAAAAAATAAAATAAATAAAAGCATAACAGAATTACAATGCTGTAATTTAAACACAAGACTTTAATAACATAATATTTGCTAATGACAAGTCAGCTTAAACATAGCTACAGTCAACATACCAAAGTTGAAGCAAAACCCAGACTTTAGCTTGTTCATGCAAAGTGAGAAGAAAAAGCGACTCACACCCTTTCCAATGGCTGCATCACCTGTAACACAATGGAGGATTTGATATAGTAAAAGGGAAAAGCAATACTTAAGGTAGGCGTTAACTACTTTGACATGAAATTGAAGCTACCTTCAAGTCTGCAATTCAAGGGTCGTGCCCATTCCACATTCGGCTTCTTATAGAAGCAGATGAGCGCAGCGTCTTGTTCAGCAGGGCTCTTTCTAATATCCATGCTGAGAAGTAAGGGATTCTTACTTTCATGATGGCTAAAAATAGAATCCCGAAACAGAGACATGGCCTTGGTAGGCTCTTGTACCGTGAGCCACTCTAGTAAGAGATAAAAATGAAAATGTTACCAATAAAATGACTTTGGATATGTAACTTATGGAAAGAGTATTTCTGCAATAACATATTCTAAAAATCAGACATTAAACTTACTTGTAATAAATAGAAACTGCTATTTACTAAAATCAGTACAATACCGTAATGTTTCACATGGTCAGATAAGGTTATGCCATGTGACATGCCACTTTTGACTGCATTGCATCACCACAGTTTACCATCCCTAACATTATTATCCTGCTGCTAACCCTGAATAGGACCTACCATCTGTAACTTTTTCACTACTGGACGGTCCAGGCATTGCTGCTTGCTCTTCAACAGTACTCCTATCCAACACCTTATACATTTCTTCACTGCCCACATTCACAACACAATGTTAAACACTATAATTATATTTGTGAAACTGCTACATGGTTTATATCTGATGGTGAGTGAAACAAGTACATACAAATAAAAACTCAATTACAGTATATAATGTACCTTTCACCACACGAAGCAGCATGTACTTCAATAAAGTCAGCGGTAAACATTTCCATGCAGATAGGACAGGGCTCCTGAACTGGTGCTAAGAAAATGGATTTAGCAAAGATAATCAAAAATTTTACTTCAGCAAGAAAAACTAAATTTAGTCATGGCTTTGTATGTTTCAACAAAACCGTTTGCCCTCATCAAAAATTTTGATTTTAGGCCATCCATATTGAATGACAACTCTATTGAAAATGCTAAATTTATTTTTTACATTGTCTCTCACCTTGCTCACTGTTCTCCTCCACATTGTCCAGGTTGTCTTCATTATTGTCAACATCAATGTCCAGGTTGTCTTCATTATTGTCAACATCAATGTCCAGGTTGTCTTCATTATTGTCAACATCAATGATGTTGCAAGACTTCAAGTGTTCCATCAGGAGCTGCAGTGGAATGGCTGCTCCACACTTTTGGCACCTTGCCTTGGGCATGTCACTGAATACTTCATTACTTAGTTGCAAAGGAGTAGTGTTAAGTTCGTCTTGAATTGGAGCTATGTAAAGAGGAGATTTACCCCCCTGGCTTGCAGCCTTTACGATCTTGCCTGTGTATCCAGTATGATCAGGTGCCACCAGGGAGAGCTTTCGGGAACCCCATCCTCCTATAGAAAACATGAACATGGAAAAAATCAAAAAATGCTTTACATATGACAAACTGTTTACACACACACACAAAAAGTTGTGCATACCCGCTGCTTTGTAAATCATCCAGCCTCCAGTTACAGCCTTCAATTGAGGAAAGACACCTTTGAGTGTCTCACATAACTGTAAGCAAAGCAGATACACAGAACATTAACAATATGCATGTATCCTTAGAATGGATGCTGAACTGTTAAAATGAAGGATGATTGTACTAGAACATCAGTCTTGATTAGATGCATTTTAGCTTATTTGAAATCAGAATTAGAACCTGTGCCAAAGGATTATAATTTTCAAATACATTAATGCAGACCATGTTAAAGGTATGATTTACCCAAAAGTTTAAATTCAGTCATTATGGATGTTGTTATCTGACCATTATAAACTCAATGACTACTACTTCATACAAATTATAGTAGTTTGTAGCCTAGCGGCAGCAAAATTTATTTTGCAGCCAGGGTAGTCTAGCAACTCTCCGTTGACTTTCGGAGCTGTAAAAACCTAAATTGGGTCAGGCCAATCACATCGTGTATACAGTAGGCAAGGCGGGCTTAACATAATGACGACAGAGTTGCGACAGTTCCCTGCTACTTGAAAACAAAAAATGGCTGCTGCTGCTAGCGAACAGTCTTTCGAATCGGCTTTGGCCGCGACTCTGGAGGATTTGGAGTTAAGCTTTTCTTTGATAAAAGAGCAAAGAACAGCACTTAAGTCATTCTTAAAAAAGGAAGATGTGTTCGTAGTTTTGCCGGCCAGATTCAAAAGTTGAATCTATCAACTAACGTAAGCACCGCTGGTGGGAAAACGCTCTAGTTGGTTGAAGCGCTGTCCTATTGCGTGCAGAGGGAATTTGAAAGATAGCCGTTTATTCCGCCCCTCAGATTGACCCGTGTCTATGAGAGTTGCCAGACCTAAAATCTTGATGTAGGTCTGGCTTGCCAGGCTAAGTAGTTTGTGTAACTACTAAGAAGCTTTCTTCCAAACAATTGCAGTATTAGAACCCTGTATTGCACTGCTGGTTTGCTTCTAAAGCAAAGCAGGGTTGGGCCTGGTAAGTTCCTGGATGGGAGACCAGTGCTGCTGGAACTGGTGTTGGAGGGCCGGTAGGGGGCATTCTTCCCTCTGGTCTATATATAATTCCCAATGCCCCAGGGCAGCGTACCATCATTCGAATGGAACTTTAAATGGGTGTCCTGACTCTCTGTGGTCACTAAAGATCCCATGGCACTATTCGTAAGAGTAGGGGTGTTAACCCCGGTGTCCTGGACAAATTTCCAATCTGGCCCTCATACCATCATGGCAACCTAATGATCCCCATCTCTCAATTGTCTCATTCATCCCCCAACCCCCCCTCCCCAGGCTGTTGTTGCAAATGAGAAAAGGTTGTCAGTCAACTTGCCTGGTAAAATAAAGGTTAATAATAATAATAAAATGGTTGCCAGTCCTGGTTGCCACATTTCAAAAAGGAATCGGGTAGGACTAATTAACAGAATTCTTCATGGTCATAGTACAACTAGCACAAATATACATCAATGGAATCTGCTTACCTCATCATGTGTTGTGCTCTCATCTAAATAAACATTCCTGCGGCCCAGTCCTGCTTGCAAGTGGACTAGTTGGTCTTGTTCTTTTGGGGTTTTTTCATATTGTTTTGGCAAAAGGTGGAAAGCAACTTCTATTGGTTTAGGCCTTTTAGCAGGAACAAGATTCACTGCCGGAAAACGCCTCTTCCCTTTTCCCTTAGTGAACATACCTGGAAACGACCTGTAGAAGATAGCACAGTCTGTTAAAACTTGATTACTATCAAACTATGAGTTTTTATAAGATTAAATTAATCCAGAGAATATAATGCTGAACCTTGTCAATTCCATCTGAATAGAAGGTCTTGGTGGCTGATTGCCAGACCTCTCATTTTGGCCTATTTGCCTCCGTTCCCTGCCGTATAGTAACCAAAAATAATCATTAATTACAGATTAGAAAAATATCCTTGTGAACAGATTTAAAAATGTATTTTAAACACTTAACCTTATATCCTGACTGCTGCAAGGAACATCACTACTGGCTGCACCTCCTCCCCTTTCAGATTCGGTCAATAAGGACATTAAGTGCCTGGCTGATCGTAACAGCTCAGCATGACTAGTACCCTGTCAACACAAATATCATACAGAAAATACAAAATAACATCACGAGAAAAAGTTTTAAACCCACTGACCATACGACTGATGTTAAAGCTAAAGT
>JAUCMT010000780.1:0-10737 GCA_032357475.1 Enteromius thamalakanensis | reverse complement strand
TGAGTGTGTAACAAAGCTCTTTTTTAGGCCTGTCCACAGCACCTCGTCCCCTCAGGGGACCCAGAGATAGAGAAAACCACTCTTCTTGTAGAGATTTTGGAATTTTTCACCTGGCCCTCCACCGGGGAGGGAGTGGAGAGATCGTCCACCCCGAAGAACAGTACCTTCTAACCCTGGGTCACCTGTCCAGGGACCACCTGCCCTTGTGTTTTCCTGCAGGGGCCTGGACGGGCTGGACGGGAGCCCGGCTGTCGGCTCCTCGAACCTTGGCCTGATGCACCTGCAACAACGCCACAGAGTATACGGAAGACGCAGTTTCTCCCTTAGGCTTTATAGGCATAATCATCGACAAATGCCTACAGGCCCAGAAGGGGAGCGACGGGTTACCAAGTACGACCAAGTAGACTCATCATGCACCTCCGGGAAGAAAGCCACAGAAGTGGGCCTCCGTACCTCAGTACGAGGCACAACTCAGTACCAATTATCCTGCCTCGGAGGTTCAGGATGCTGTGGAGGGTTCCACTTAATCCCTATCCCTCTGGCAGCCCAGGAAAGCATAGCGACCAGTTTAGTTCTCCACGGACACTGCCAGCGCGAGCCCCTGAACGCGTAAGAGGAATAGGGACTCCCTTCTACGGTCATGTCAGTAAGCCTTATCCGCAACTCCGAGATAGTTCATGTTTCTCATGCAGGAAGATGACTATCCACGAACGCCGCTTTTGCATGCTCAATGCCCAGGCATGTAAACAACGAAAAGCTAATGAATGCTAGATCTGCTGACCTACTTATACTCGCGCTATGATTGGGTTCAGCTGATCCTAATCAGCATATGCCAATGAAATTCATTGGCGTGTTTACATACACGCAGAGTTGTTTTGGAAAGGGAAAGGGAAAGGGAACTTTAAATTGCATCATATGACCCTTTAAATACTAGCTTGACCAGGCTGAGAGACACCTTTAAACCAGTTACATTCATGCATTTTTAGTAG
Organism: Enteromius thamalakanensis; assembly: GCA_032357475.1. Classification (NCBI taxonomy): domain Eukaryota; kingdom Metazoa; phylum Chordata; class Actinopteri; order Cypriniformes; family Cyprinidae; genus Enteromius; species Enteromius thamalakanensis. The sequence continues at coordinate 9,748 of JAUCMT010000780.1, read as the reverse complement.
AAAAATTAGGCCATTTTACATATTTATATTGAAATATTGACAAGAAACTTCATAGGCAATGTGTGCCTTTACTTTTGCTGTTAAACTAGGTGAATTTTTATTTCTGTTTTGGAAGTTGTGATAGATTCCTTCTCCATTCAAACTGTTATACACATTTCTTAAAGGAATCCCTTGTGCATAATGATATTGTTTAAAATTCATGGGCCTTTTTACAACTTGATTACTGTGAAAAGGCTATGGGCTGCACACATTACCCTGTCAGAATTGTATTTCCTTTTCCAGAGGAATAAAGGCCCCGTCAAGACCGTTTTATTTCCGCATTGATAAAATAATAAAACTCATAATAGTTTAGTCAGCAATGGGACCGTGGGTAGGGTAACTAATGTCACAATCCAACAATAAATACTTATTTGTCACAAAGGTAACATCTCTGTTGATTTTAAATGATTATTCTAGATACTCCATTAAGGTTTCTTCAGCTTGGCATGTCAGCTCTCAGTATTTGCATAAATAGACCACATTAAAAGCAGTTTCTGGCAATTCACATATCCAAACCTAAATCTGTGTTGAACCTCTCTTGTTTGGGACTCAAGCAAGCATAGCGGTTCAATTTTTTTTGTTCACAAATGTGTGCTTACAAGCACTAAATTCAGATTGAATTTACAGAACAGCAGACAGCATACTATTCATACACTGCAGCTTGACCTTTGTGTCAAATCGTATTTTAGCCCGTTTACAGAAACAGGCTGATAATGCCTCAATGACAAATGGATTTTATTTCTGCAGAAATTTACTAATACAACCAGCTAAACACTTTAAACTTTACTTCTTTAAAAGGGTCAGATGATATAATTTCAAGAAAACTTGAAATCATATCATGTGACCCTTTTAAAATTGAGGGTAACCCAGTTGTGCACAAAGGCTGTTTCTAAGTGTAGCAATTCCAACTTTGCAAGGAGAGTCTGGCACTTCTGACTCACAGCTTGTAACAACCTATGTGTCCATATTTAAAGGATTTTCCACTGACTATTCAAACATGAGTTTTGAGTAGTATAGAGTAGTGCTTGTTGTTTGTCATTTCTCTGATCACTAATGCAGACATGTTTAATGTTTAAGAGATTTGTAAAAAGACAATACAATAATTATAACCACTAATTATGCCCCTACTGGATACAACAAATGTCTCATTCATGAGTTTTTATATATTGTTTTTGTATCATCACGCAATGACATTATGGTTAGGGGTGTAACATTTTCGTCACACGTTTGTGATATTCAACCAATCACAATTCACTGGATAGCTAGCTTTCACGCACTGTTCTATTATTTACTCAAGTAGTTCCAAACCTGTATGAGTTTCTTTGTTCGGCTGAACACAAAGGAAGATGTTTTGAAGAAAGTTTGTAACCAGTCTGTCTTTGATCACCATTGATTTCCATATTATTGTTTCTTCCGTGCTATGGAAGTCAATGGTGACTCAAAACAGTCAATACACTAGATAAATACACTACACAATGCTCTTTTTAGCAACATCATGTGTCCCCTTTAAACTAAAAGAAACTTTAAGTTTATAGAAGAAGGGAAAAGAAATGCAATACAGACAATTTATTTGAATAAACAGTCAAAAAGATAGATAAGAACATGTATCAACTTGTTAATATCCTTCATCTGCAACTTCTTGATGTCCATCTCCATCTGGAAAAAACAAAAAAACATATGACTAAATATATTAACCCTTCAATCCAAACGCATACCTCAGGTCTTTAGCTAACTAGGAAATTATTCTCTACCCTCTCCCTTCTTAATTTTTTAAACGTTGGACATTAACTTTGTATTCTCAGTTAATTAATTAGTCAATTAAGATATTTTTGATTAAACCAGAGAGCCATGTGACCCTCCATACACAGCATTATAACTGCAATGATCCAGATCCAGAAACGTACACTGGTAAAGCTGGTGGTGATGCTCAACTTCAGCTTTGGGACGATAGGAGAGACTTTTTTGGGGAAAGAAAATACAAATAACATTAATAAACTCTACTATTCTTCCCCGGGGCACATAATGTAGACAAGCTTTAATGTATTTGACATGTTAACATCTGGGGTAAAACACACACATGTAAAGTAAGTAATATACTGTAGTTGGTTGTAAGTTGGTTGTGGTCTAGTGTAAGTACACATTCTGATACTCACACGCTATTTTCTATTCACACACGTTATAAACGAGGTCCCTAGTGTTTAAAAGTGTTACCACTGACAATCCATATTTTTATCCTCAGTTTTAATGCATACCATGTTATTTATTTTAATGACATAAGTGTTCTAAATTAAAGTGAAAATATGCTAAGAAAAAGATGAGTATGAAAACATGGCACTTCAGAACACCATGAACATATATTGAATATCCAACGTCATCTGGCTAATAGTTATTTTCTAAAAACATCCATCTGGTGAAAATAACAAGAAATCTGCCCCTGGTGTATTGAGGGCCTGTTTAGTGTTGGTGGGTTTGAAGTTTTGTACTGATTTAAATTTTTTATATTGCAACAAACAGCACCTGTGAGTTAATGCCTTTTAGACTCTTGTTTCAAAAGAAGTAAAACATAATACCTAAAGAAGCTAGTTGAAGAGCCTGTGTAATTCGGTCGCCTCTTTGGCCATTTCCTCTTCTGATCTCCATTTGGAAGGAATATCCTCATTTTCCTGATCATGTTTCTGGAGCTGTAAAAATAATAATAGTAAAATAAAATAAAAGCACTTCTTAAAGAGAATATTTAAGTCCTATAGTTTTAACATTGTTTGTCAGGAAGCGCTAGTTTAATATTCCATCTTTTAAAATTATCTTAAGTTATTATTTCCTTGATGGGTTTTATTACTGTATATCCATGTTAATTCCCAAGTTTTATGGGGGCTTACCATATACATAATGATATACTGTTCAAACTGTATACTCGCCCCCCTGACACAAAATACAACATACTGTATACACATACCTATACGATAAAGCATCTCAAGCAAATCCTTGCATGTGCATATTAGACAAGATTAGATTAAACTTTATTGTCAATACACATGTACAAGTACAAGGCAACGAAATGCAGTTTAGGTCTAACCAGGAGTGCAATAAGCAGCAAGTGCAGAATACAGGTTTAAGTAATAAGTGCGTTTATAGCAGATATGTACAAGCAGAAACGGGATATTTACAGATGGATGTACAGTTATATAAACATAATATACAGTTTGTATTAACTATAATCAGGAATTACAAGTAGATGCACATAATGTACAGGTAGCTATAGTAATCATGAATATGCATTTACTACATCAGGGTTTGAGATAAAAATAAAAATAAAAATGCATAATCAGAAGTTTACAAGTGTAAATTTGCAAGTGGGTATGTACAGTTGAGTGCAATGATTATTCATATGCTAAATGCACAGTTTATACTATTGCCGAAAAAAAAGGCAAAAAGTGAGAAACATCAATATCAGCTCACACAAAATCCTAAATCTACAAAATAACATCAAAGTACAGTGTGAAAAGACTAATTTTCCAAGATTTCTAGTAATCAGAAGTCCCTGATTGAAGAATCACCATGCTCTGAAAGCGTGCTTGATTTTCAAACAGCTGGAGTATAGAAAAACAAACTGTTCATGACTAACGACTACAGCTCATACCATTTCAGTGCAAATGAAATACATTTTAAATGTAATCCACAATTGCTGACCTCACTTTATTTAAGACTCATAGTCCTAAATACAAAATCTCTTAAGCCCATAACACTCCAGCGAAGTGAAGAGGTAACAGGCCTTTTAGTTTTGAGCTCTGCACAAGAGCTCTGGAATGCTTAAGATTTTCTTACTTTTCTATTAGTCTTTCTGTCTTTTAATATACCTCTGACAAAATGCTAGAGGAATACCTAGAGATCAAGGTTTGGCAGATTCAGATAACTCAGTGAGCCCATGTTGGATGCCATAACTACACCATGATTGCATCGTAATACACAAATACACTGCTCAAAAAAATGAAGAAAACACTTCAGATCTCAATGGGGAAAATTATCAGTATCTATACGGATACTCAACTGGGAAATGTGTTGGGAACGAAAGGACGCTACATTGTTTGACGGAAATTGAAATGATCAAAGTTCAAAGACAACCTGAAAATCAAAGTGTAAAAATGTACATTTTGTTCAAATTTCATTGTAGCAACTCAAATAATGGTACTCAGTAGTATATTCTTATAGGCTTGGCTGACAATTTCAGGGTATGCTTCTAATGCGACGATAGACATCCTGTGGCATTTCCTGCCAGTTTTGGACCAGGGCATCACTTAGCTCCTGGACAGTCTGAAGGGCAACCTGAGTGCATTGGATGGATCGTAATATAATGTTCCAGAAGTGCTCCATTGGATTTAGGTCAGGCGAGTGCCATTCAATGGTATCAATTCATTTATCCATCAGGAACTGCTTGCATACTCTCGCCACATGAGGCATAAATCCCTTTCCTAGCTTGTCGAGGTCCGTATGTCCCTCCATGACCAGATCATCACTAACCCACCACCAAACCAGTCGTGCTGAATGTTTCATGCAGCATAACCTTCTCCACAGCTTCTCCAAACCACATCTGTCACATGTGCTTGGGGTAAGCCTGCTGTCATTTGTGAAAAGCACAGGGCGCCATTGGCGGATATGCCAATTCTGGTGTTAAATGGCAAGTGCCAAAAGAGCTCCACTGTGCCAGGCAGAAAGCACAGTTCCCACTAGAGGATGTCACTCTCATAAAGCCTGTTTCTGATTGTCTGGTCAGAGACAATTAGACTAGTGGATTGCTGGAGGTCATTTTGTTGTGCTCTGGCAGTGCTTATCCTGTTCCTCCTTGAACAAAGAAGCACATAATGGTTCTACTGATGAGTTAGGAACCTTATACAGTCCTGTCCAACTCTCCTAGAATAACTTTCTGTCTCCTGGACTCTGCTCAAGCTCTCGAGACTGTGCTGGGAGACACAGCAATCATTCAAACAATGGCATGCATTGATGGGCCCTTCCGGAGCAGCTGGACTGCCTGTGCAACCTCTCAGGGTCCAGGTGACGCCTTATGCTTACCAGGGGTGTATTCCAGAAAGCAGGTTATGTTATGTGACATACTTGTGACAAATAAAAAAAAAAATTCCATCAGTTTTTTGTGTCAGGGCATTTTTTGTACAATGTGGCATGTGCAGTGGCTTTACATGGAATAACTCCCTGGGAGACAGCCTCTTGCCCCCCCCAAATTTATGTAGCGATTGATTGATGTTTGACACCGTGAAGGATAGTGTATGCCATTACATTTTGTTATTTAAAGATTACTTTAAACATGTGATGTGAAGAAGATATTTAAATAACAAATGTATGTGCTGAAATGCTTTGCCGTTTATCATAAAGGTGTGGGAATACCTTGCATCTTCACTGTTTTTTTCTTATATATTTGCCAGTGTGGCCTTAGCACTGTAATGTCTCTTCATTTAACTAAACCAATGTTCTAGCTCATATGTGTTTTACATTACGTGGCCGTAAGAGTACATATATGTATGAACACTGAATAAAACAACCAAGCAGAAGACTGATATTCACTGCTGACATTTTACAGTCAATCAATATAATATTTCCACTGGCACGGAAATATGAAGTCCCTCCCCTACTCATCTTTCTCCATGACGGTAACAGTTTTGTTTTTATAATAGGGCTGCAAATGAACCAAACACACCCAAACTAACTTGAACATAAACACACATAACGTTATTTTCTTAATTTTTTTAGTTATATTGTTTTTTATTCATTATTATTGGCTTAAATTCTGCATATACATGCATTAAAACTTATAACTCCTCCTCTGTGAAATATGCCGCACCCTTTTTTTCACTGTCATTTTCCATTTTGACTCATGAAATTGGTGATCCATTAAAAATGTCTTTATGTACACGCTTTAACTCTGGGTAACCAGTAGAAGGTTGATTAAACTAACTCTTATCGGGTGTTTTGGAACCAACATACTCACGGTTTTGGGGTCAATCCACCCAGAGGTTGTTTTACCAAATGGTAAGTTAACCAAGCTTTCTGGAATACACCCCAGTAGTGACACTAACTCTAGCCAAATGCAAAACTTGTGAAAAACAGTTTTAAAAAAATACGAGTAGGCAAAACAACAGTAGGATTGTTGGATTCTTATTCATATTCAGTATGACAGCGCTACAGAAATAGGGACGTAAATAAGACTCGCATATAGTCACATTGAATTATATGTCGTCAGTGACTGTGAATGCAACAGTTAGAAGAAAAGTCTTGTCTACTGATAAAATACCCCTCTATTAAAATGTTTAATGCTCTATACATTTTTAATTTTAAACTGAGATGTCATATGATAGAATGCTTTGGGGAATTGTAACAATTCCCACAGTTTCATTTAAAGTCATTTCAAAAGCCCAAGTGGTAACCCGTGAGAAAAACAAACAAACAAACAAACAGATCATTGTTGTATATGGTTAAGCTGCCATAGGCCTTTGAAAATACAAACAAAACCATGTTGAAGCTGAATGTGTCATAGTCACTTATCATCCGGATGCTCTCTGCTTGTCTGCATTTGTTCTCTATCTTAAAGACAGAGTCGTTTCTTTTCTTTTTTTTATTCCATCAAACGGCATCACAGCACCCTGCGGTTGCCCTTGAGGTTATCTCAATCCGTCCATAAGATGAACTTTGTGGTGGGGAAGTGTTTCAGATGGGGGTGGAATGTACTCTCCTATTTGTTTTCAGAGCTTGTAAAGCTAAACGGAAAAGCATTTCTTGGATCTGACTGATTCGGAGCGACACGTCAAGAGTAGATGCTCGTCAGTATCACATTTTTGCCGAGAGCAGAGAACAGAGGGGAGGGAAGTTCCTGGAAAAGAGCAAAGCTGCTGCGAGTAGGAAATTCAGACTAGATTATGTAACATGTGCAAGGATCAGTTTAGAAGTACATTTGATTTTCAAATAGAATTACTTTGCAATGTTTAACACCACTGTCTTACAATATAACTTCATTTACATACCGATGTGGTGAAATAAAAATAATAAATAACATTCTAAAAGCAACCAGTCTATTTTGGAGATTTTAGAACTGTTCATGTTGACCGACTTAATGGCAGCTTAGCCAGGCTGATTATATTAAAGTAAAAACGAACAAACAAACAAAAAAATCATATTATTAACATATAGGGTTGGTATATGTTTATTAGTTATATTCATATAACTAGCCATATAATATTGGGTTATATATTATTAATCCACATGAATTAACAATTAACAATACTACAATTATAATTTAATATTTATATAATAATAATAATAATAATAATAATAATAAGTTAGCTGACTGAGCATTGTAAGAATTTAATTGAATTTATTTTGACTTAATTTTATTTATCTTACTTTTGATCTTAGCTTAAATGACAATTTATTTAATTGCATTTATTTTATTTCATTTTCAACACCACGTGTATATTATTTACTTTGGTTATGTTTACATTATTTAGAAAAAAAGTGCAAACAAAATAATAATAATACATTTTTGAACACTGAATTTAATTAGCTTTATCAAAGCAATAGAAAATAAATAAATCAATGTTGCAAAAAAAAAGTTGCTAATTCATGAGATCTAATATGCTATGCATAATTGTAAAATATGTTCAATGTTCAATTAGCGTTGGTTTAGTACACAAACAAGATATGCCCCCATTTTAAATGTATAGTGTTTTTTTCTTCCAGAAAAAAAAATAAAATAAAAAAATATTTTTGACTCATATTTCACTAATCCATTTGATATGCACTGCTCCAACATCTTCTTAAGCCATTTCATGGGGGCTTGAAATATGGCGCAATAGCCCCCAGCCAACGAAACATGGAGCAGAATTATTCTATCATGTCCAATCTCCACAAGAGACAGACACTGAAAAGGCAGAAAATTCCAGGATTGCTATCTCAATCTGTCACATGAGCGGTGTGGATGGATCCTGTACTTTCTGACACAGCTCTGTAACTCCGCCATCACTGGAGGATCCACTCAAATGTTCGATGACATGCACCACTACATTAGACTAGCAAAAGAGGGATGTTCAGCGGGCATGAAACTACGAGCTCCGCTGAGATACTTACAAATCTGAGCTGGAGTCGCCCTGAACGCATGGGGACGGGACGCTCCGATCACAAATTACACCATAACAGATTCACTTAACAGTTTTTCCTAAAAGTGATCCTGCCTATGTCACCAGAGATAAATGCAGCATGTTTACATTCACTGAAGACGTGCTGCAGATGGTTGTCAGGGTGGTTCTTTGCTTTAAGTTGAATTTAACCAAAAGAATTAAGATTAGATAAGATTTTCATAAAATGTTTCTATTTATTTATAATTGTATTTTTATTAATACTGCAATGCAACCTGAAAAACGGTAATAAATAGTTTGCTTTTAAAAGGTGACCTATATTCAAAGTAAATAATTTGTTGCAATTCAATTGAATGAAATAATTTATGAAATTAAAAAAGATTAATCCTATACTTAGGGCAATGTTTTAATTACTTTATTTATTTATATGTTTTTAGTATATTCTCCTCCCCATACAGTATATGACCTTCACGGCAAGTCTGTGGGATCTTTCACTATTTTATTGTTCAACAGATAGAACGAAAAAAAAAGAAAGTGATATGATTTAAAGCATCTTCCTGTACAACAATGTTCCACATTTCACCAATGAAGCCATTCATATTAAGATGTGTAATTATATTAATGTGGTGAATGACGCACTAGAACATCCAAATAAGCATCTCAAGCTTAGAAATGTCTTTCATCTTCGAAAATGATTAGCCAATTATCAAAGTCCTTTTGATCACAAATTCAAAGAATTAAAAGGATTAGATATGAAACAACTCTTTGAATTGAAGAATGCTGCTTAATTTGATTATCTGATTATTGTGCTAAAAGGAATACTGTATACCACAAACAAAGTGTCCTTTATATTGTCATATACTTTAGTACGTTTCTTAAATTCTTAAATTCTTAAATTATGACCCTGGATCACAAAACAAAGTCAAAAATATTGAGAAAATTGCCATAAAGTAGTCCATAGCATAACCATAACTTAATGACTACAGTAACTGTTTTGCTACAAACATTTTTAACAATAACCTGCATTTACATTCTGAAAAATTTGAACTTTAGGGGAGTAATAGGTGACAACATTTTTATTTATGGCTCAACTATATCCTGAAACATCCACCATAGGGTGCTTATAGTTCATATAGGATTTTTAGGGGTAACTGTGTATGTATTTAAAACTGATTGACATTGATTCCATAAAAACCAAGAGAAATGTGACATTATTGAAAAACTTGTTACAGTAGAAGCTCTGATCTCTGGTTATGTGAGGAACTGTTCAGCTAGTTCCCTTTCAGTCGGTCACTCTGACGTCACGTCGGTGACAGACAAATGCCAAAACGATGCCAAAACAACTTTGAATTTAATTGGCATACGCTGATTAGGATCAGCTGAGCTCAATCGCGGCGCGAGTATAAGTAGGTCAGCAAATCCAGCGTTCATTAGCTTTTAGCTTCAGAGCCGAGCAGTCCATGCGAACGTTCTGTAAGCCATTTCTACTCTGCGAAGCGACGGAGAAAGGCTGGTGTGACGGCGTTGCAGCGAGGTGGTTCCAGTCGAGTGGCGGTGACAATTGTATTGCACTA
>JAUCMT010000779.1:0-10743 GCA_032357475.1 Enteromius thamalakanensis | reverse complement strand
CGGTCGAGTAGTACGTTCGGTTTTAAATGTAGTACCTACTGAAGCAGTATGCGATTTCGGACGCAGCATATGTGTGTTTTGTGTTTAGTTTGGACTCATTGCCACGACCTCATGTCTCCGCCCACTCGTTGGTTGTCTAGGTGTTTGATTGTCTGCTCCACCCTTTGACCTACTTTCACCTGTATAAAACCCCCCTCTGTTTGACTGTTGTTTACGGTTCATTGTTTGTTGTTTCAATTCATTCATGTTCCTAGTACCTTGCTATTCGGTCTGTTGGATTTTCTGTTGACGATTTCTGCCTGGATCTGATCCGTCCCTCTTGTCTTTCCCCTAGGACTCAGTTAACTGGTATTTCAACCTTTTGCTTTGATTTTTTACACTGCCTCTGTCTTTGTCTCCTATAACGTTGTCTGCCGGCAATCTACCTCCTGACTTTGATTTTATTTAAACACTGTTTGCACTTGAGCTTGCACACCTTACGTCCCTTTCGTTACAAGCACGCTATACAGTGCGTTGTGATTGGCCAAATACCTCAAGCGTGTGAAGGAAATGTCATGCCATGTAAACGTAACACCTTGTCTGCATTTGTGATCATAGAAATGACAAACAGCAAGCAATACCCTTCACTGCTCAAAACTCATTTTTGAATAATAATTAGCAGGTTCTTTTATGAAAGAAAACATAACTTACTTAAAGGTTGTGAGTCAGAAGCACCAGTCTGTTCTTGCAAAGGTAGAATTGCCTCCCTTTCTACTTTCTGTGCACAGCCAGCATAGACTGCTCTGTCAGGTTCAGAAATCAGTCCTTCGTAAATGTGCTGAACACACTCTAAGATTTGTCTTCAACTGTTCTGAAACAGTGTTGGAAACACAACTTAACACTGATTTCTAGTTGTGTCCTCTTTTGAAAGCACAAACAAAGTAGTTTTACTTTCACAACGACACACAGCGTCTCCAGAACATGGCGCCTGCAGCAACACTACAGACAGAATAATAGCTCCGCCTTTTTTTTTTGGTAAATATTTCGGCGCTGTTATGAAAATAAACCCACTCTATGATGTAGAAAAGTGGAGGCGTGTTTTTAGTGGAGTGGAGTGAAGTGGAGTCATTTTAAGGGGTTGTGGATAAGTCATAACTTTTATAAAGAATATCTCTTTGTTTTTAAAACTTTAATCCTTGCAACTTTAGGGATCTTATCTATGCACTAACAGCTTGTTACACCCCAAAGAGAATTGAAAACCTGAAATCACATAATTTGACCTATTTACAAAATTGTAAGAAATTCCCTAAAATGTAATTTTCCAGTGCAATCTCGTGACCATTTCATATGTATATTATGAGGTTGCTAATTCGTAGGATCTCATGCATACAGTTTTGAACAATTTGTCTAAACCTCAGTGATGGGTCAGTTTAGGGGCAGACCTAGGTGTTAATCCTTTATACAAATTCATACGAATTGTGCAACAAATTTGGCAAAAATCGCAATGTGTATTCGTATAAAATAGCCACCTCGTGAAATATGTACAATTTGCTGTGAAATTGAGCTGAAGACATTTTTGATGTTTGTCAAGACAAAATTACTTGAGAATGAATTGATTTATTTTATTTTAGATTTAAATGTAAAATGTAAAAAATAAATTAATATACAATAGCATAACTATACTTATTTTTTAATTAAACTATTTTATAATTTTTTTTTCTGCAGTTGTCGTAATTTGAGTGCTTATTTAGTACATTATTTTAAACTTTTTAATAAATTTAATTTATTTATATTTTCAACTTAAAGTTAGTTAACAATGTGAGTTTTATTTCCGCTTTATTTCAAAGACTCAAAAGCAATATTTAATAGTTTTAGTTTTACTTAATATTTACAATGTTGACATATGACAACTTGACAAATGACCAGAAGTGTAATTTTCCACTAGAAGTTTATTTACTTCAAGTTTTAAATGTTGGCATGAGATTGATTGATTGTTCAGTTTAAATTCCAGTTCAGCATCCTGTGAAACATGTTGCCAGATTTAATTTAAAATCCACCTCTTCATTTGAAAAGCAGGCAGTTCTTAAATTCTGACTTCTGCCCAGCGTTGGTTTGTTCATCTGATCTCGTCACGGCTTTGATGTTCTCCCAGCAATTATTTCAGTTTTCATTCAGAATCGCTGTTTTTCTCTCTTGTCTGATCTCTTTCACTGTAGTTTCCCCTTTTTTATTCTTGTTTCGTCTGAATTCAAGTGCGATCAGTACGGCATAGCCTAGGGGTAAACAATCTGGGCTGGCAACCAAAGGTTTAGAGGTTTGAGCCTCTCTGGTGTTGATCAAGCGCTGAAACTCTGAAGCGTAATGAGTGAACTTTCATATGATTCAGGCTTTGCTGCTCACTAGTCAAGCATTGTGAAGCTTGAAAGCACAGCCGGTGATCATAGCAATTCATTTACATGATGTATCGCTTTGTGATCAAAACCAAAGAATCAAAAGCTAGCAGAAGAGAGTCTAATCCTGTTCAGAGATGGAGTAAATACTGTGCAGCACATGACTCTTGTGCTGATTAAAGCCCTCAACAAGTCCTTTGGTAGCTTTAAGTAAAGCATTTCGCAAGTAAAATCATCACTTAAATGACTGAAGATGTGACATTTGAATTCATGTACATTATTGTTGGTGGCTTAAGATTGTAAAACAATACATTTGCGATGTTAAAATATAGCATCTGGTCACTGAAAACCATACGACCTTTCTTTTTAACTGAAGTTACCTTTCAGTCGATCACTCCGAGTCACGTCGGAAGTCATGCTTTGAGAGACCAATCCACTTTGAGTGTATTAAAACAAGCCAATGAACATTAGCATGAGCTTGTGTCTCCCCAGCAGACCTACTGCTGCCTTAAGAGGGTTCAATCACCTCCAATTTTCCATATGCACTGAAATACTGTTCATATGAGTATACGTCCTAAGACCTCCTACGGGAAGTGAATATGCGCTGCATCCTCTCATTTATACTCACGCTGTGATCAGCTGCAGCTGGATGCCAATGTTCAGTGGCTTTACACTGGTTTTAATACACTTAAAGTGGATTGGTCTCTCAAAGCGAGATCCTAATTCGTCGGTCGTATCCAATGTGACGTCTCTATTCCATTCTTCAGGAAACGAGGGTGGCTCGAGAACCCCCATTTCAGAAATATATTGCTAATATAAAATCAGCAGTAAAATTTAATAGCGATATCATAAACTGCTAACACTTCACAGAAATATAATTTAATAGCTTTTATAAATTATAATGTGTTATTTAAAAAAAAAAAGTTTTTGTATATCATGTAAAATATATTTAACTGGATCTGAAATATTTCTAATTCTCTGAGAGAATATGTTTATTCTCCTCTTACCCTTGAAAACAAATTAAATTAATTATTCTGAGTTTTAGGAAATTACTACATTTTCTTCTGATTTAAATTGGAATTGCCTCAACAAATTATTTTAATAAAAAAATAAATGTAAAATTCAAAATCGCTGTAAAAAAAATTAATTAATGAAATAACTTAAGTTTGGCCTCTGCAGTGAAAAAAAGCAATAGAAGCGGTCATATACAGTACAAACACACACACACACACACACACACACACAGTTTTTTTATTGTTAACTAAAACTATTAAAGAGTTGTTTTAGGGAATTAAATAAAAAATAATTGCTAAAACTAGAGCTGAATAGAAATATTGAAAATAATATTAATAATAAATGTGTTGTGATCAAACATAGTATATTTGAAAATGAGAGAATACTAAGCTTAAAAATATTGTTAAGTGTTGGTTCATGATTACCAGATACATTACTTATACCTGATGCATGATCATGATGCCTAATGATGTTAAACTGAATCTTATTGTATAGTTTTATCCATCAGCTTTGCTTCTTGAGCTCAAATGATGTAGTTTTGGGATTGTTCGAGTAATGAATAAGACTTTTGACTCTTTTAACATTTAAAGCATGACATGTTTTGGATTGATGTGTGTGGTTTTGTAGACTTTGTTTAGTGGTTGAGTCATCTTGTTTTCTGGTTCTTTATGTTTCAATTTGAGTGGATGACGATGTTTCCTCTGTTCTTCCTCTCTTTCATTGACTTTATTCTCATTCAGTCTCTGGTGGTTCTCTGTTCAGCATTTGCTGAATGAACCTCGTTCTTCACTGTCAGATTCAGAAGCACAGAGGTGCTGAAGTGTGTGTGTGTGTGTGTTTTTCAGTGTTTTGATCTGGATAAGTTTAAAGGCGTCAGCACCGAGGCTCTGCTGGTTGAGCAGTCTTTGAAGCTCCTGAATCAGGACCGTTTCTGGGCTGGGCTGGTCTTCACAGATCTGGACTCCGCTGACCCACGGCCCCCACCACACATCAAATACAAGATCCGCATGGACATCGAGGACACCGAGAGGACGGACAAGATCAAGGAGAGGTCAGAGCCCAACACATGGGAGCACAGCATCAACACATGAGAGTCAAGACGTCTTATACCAATAAAACAATGAAAGATGCTGCTTTAAGATTAACTTAAATATGAGCTATAAATAAAAACTAATAAATAAAAACAAATGCATATATAAATAATTCCCGATAATACAGTAAAATTCGAACAAATAATTTAACCTTAAATTGTGTAAAAATGAAAATTTGGGGTATTTTTTAAATAATCTTGCATTTATTTATTTTTTATTATAATTTTTTTAAAGGTTATATAGGCCTTTTCTTTGCACTTGAAGTGTACTTTTAGAAAATACACATTTCTCCAGACCTAAATTTATAATATTGAAATAACTGTCACGCTAATTTTGTAATCATGGTATTTATTTACAATTAAAGCTAATAAAAGTATTTAGCAGGTTTTGGGTGTTGTTATTAAGAACGTTTTTGTTGAAATAAAATGAAAAACAAACTTGAATGACATAAAACAAGTTTATGTTGAATTGCTAAAAGTTAATAAAATAAATAAAAATGAATGAAAGCTAAATAGAAATAGATTTTTAAAAACTATAAATAATGACAAATGCACATAAGATTACAAAAAAAAGTTGTTTTTGTTATTGTTACAAGTGTTATTGTTTGTTTGTTTGTTTTTCCTAACTTGGAAAGGGTGAATAATAATGAGATAATAACTAATATTATCTAAAAGGTTTTTATTAAGTTCTCTTTGATCAAATAAAGGTTAGATAAAATAAAATTAGAAAGTTCAACTCAAAAACGATGTAACTTGAACAATGCACCACAAAGCCAGTCGTAAAAGTTTGTTTGAAACTAAGATTTTTACATCACCTGAAAGCTGAACATATGATCTTTAGATAGGACAACATTTGATTTACAACTTTTTGAAAAACTAATCTAATCTTAGGGTGCAAAAAAACTAAATATGGAGAAAATGCAGGTGAAATGCAGGTAACTCATGTGAAGTGAAGCACACAGTTGCTGTAGAAGTGTGCTGAGGCTGCAGTGGTTTATTGTGGCTGTGTTTCAGGTCCTGGTCCCCGACGGCCCGTGATAACCCCTTCAATGACCTGCACTACGTGAGTGGAGGCTTCGTGTACCTGCAGGACCTGGTGGATCGAGGGATCATCACGGTTCAGACTGGCGTCCGTCAGCCACTCGGAGTCTACGCCCAGCAGATGCCTTACCCCTGCTACATGGACGACGCGTAAGAGTCTGTTATATCAGCTGAAGCACGCAGAGAGTGCCGGGATGTTTTCAGCTTCATCTTACAGCATAATCAACGGCTCGCTGCGGCTGTGATTCATGCTGAAAGTAAATGTCAAATTAATATTAGCTTTGATTGGTTCTGTCGCTCCCCGTCGGCCTGAGAAATCCATCAGCTTGTCTGCGGGGGTTCAGCGGCGTTTGTTTATGGGGACGTCAGAAGCATTGCCGCGCCATGTTTTAATGTGTTTATTGATTCAAGGGAAGAGTGGCGTGTTTTGAGAGTCTTTTGCCGTGAAACTGAGATGTCAGGTTCAGACTCCAGCCAGGTAATGTTCTTCACCAGATGAGGAAATGAAGGGAGATACAATAATAAAAATAATAATAATAATATGATATGCATTAAAACAGAAGGCTTTATTTTTCAGGCCACAGGCACATATTGAATAACATGAAATGATGCATCTTTCAGAATAGCTTGCTCAATATTTATAATTAGTTGGTAGATATCGAATGATGATTACAGACTTCCTTGCTTTACAGAAATGATAGGACTGTCAAGATCACACAGACATGCAAAAGAAGAGTGATTCTTATGAATGATCTATAAATATCAGTAATATACACTAGCATTCAAAAGATTGATGTAAAATAAATTACTTTTATTCATCAAGGATGTATTAACCTGGTCAACACTTGGTCAACAACAACAACAAAAAAAGAAGAGCTGCTCTCATCATAGAAAACATGGGGTTGGTAAGATTTTATTTACTTTTTGAGTTAAGTTAATACCTTATTTTAAAGGATGCATTAAATTGATCAAAAATGACAGTAAAAATTTACAATGTTACAAAAGTTTCAAATAAATGCTGCTCTTTTGAACGTTCCATTCATCTGTGAATCCTGACAAATAAAATATATCACAGTTTACACAAACAATTACCATTTCAACATTGATAATAATCAGGATATCAGAATGAGGATCTGAAAACTGGATTCATGATGCTGAACATCACAGAAATTATTTACATTTTACTATATCTTCACATAGAAAACAGCTAATAAAATTGTAATAATGTTTCACTTTTTTAGTTTTCTTTTCCTTTTTTTAAAAAAAAAAGAAAAATAGAAAAATCTTACAAACCCCAAACTTAGAAATGCTAGTGTATATTTATTGGTTTTTATCACTTATGTTTGTTTGTACATAAACATATTGTGTGTGTGTGTGTGTGTGTGTGTGTGTGTGTGTGTGTGTGTGTGTGTGTGTGTGCGTGTGTGCGTGTGTGTGTGTGTGTGTGTTAAGGTCATAAATCTCTGAAGCGTCTTCAGCTGAATCAGTCAAACCTACATCATTTAGTTCCACTTGAAAACTCCCCGAACTCCAGTTCTATTCCTGCATTAGAGAAACAGGGTTTGGAGAGAATGCTAATTTGCTTTTTAGAGTGTGTGTGTGTGTCTGCACTGAGTCATTTTTCACCACACAAAAATCCAAAATCTGAATTTTAAATGTAAGGGGCCGAAAGAGTTTCATGTTGTAAGTCCTCCAGACGATTTTGGCCTGACGGGATAAAAACCGCTTATCTGCTGCCACAAATCCATATTACATGTTCCATTATTTCTAAATGATATATAAGAAAAGCAGAACAGACAGCAGAGTGCTCTTTGTTGAAAGTAATTCACTGTGACTCAAGTATTAATCGTTTCGAGGAAAAGCGATCCATTAGCATTTCCGTTCATCTCAATGCCAGTTGATTGGCTGACGCATAAACCATTCAAAATATGCAACTGTCTTGCAATGTTTGATGCCGAAAATGTGATTTTACAATTTGGAGGCCGTTAAGGGATCATTTATGCAGAAAAGAACAACCTGGCTTTTTTATTTATCTAGAGATTGTTTGTGAATGCTAAACAACTCAAATGCAACATTTAAAAAAAACCTTTATTTTTCCAGCCTCAAAACGGTTACAGAATTCACTTGTCACTCATGTGTTAATGCGAGTGTATTTAGTGGTTTAGGTCAGGACTAGCAGCTGTGTGAGTTCTGAGTGAGAGATGATGGAGAATTAATGCATTTTAACGAGTTTGTTATCATCATCCCTCGGCTGTTTCTGGTGTCAGCTCTAATTGTATTGTGGCGTCTCTCCCTGACTGTATTTATGAAAGGTAAGCAGAACTGATAAGAGAAATCTATAGCTTGTCATATTTTGAGAGCACATGATATATTTGAGCTGCTAGCTAATTGAGCGCAGACAGCACTTTGTTTCCGGAACCTTCTACTCCGATATTGACATGACATTTTTCTGGCCTTATGAGAGTACTTTAATACTGGCTTACTGTATTATCAAAGCGGCATGGGATGATGAATCATCTTGACACTGAGCTGTGTGTGTGGCCAGGATTCATTCAAAAAATTTCAGACACACAGAGATTGTTACTATCGTTACTAATCACCACAGGTGTGTTATCATTCATTAAAACATTACCTAAAATACAAGTTTGGTTTGAAGTTCTAAAATATAATAAACTCAAACAAAAAACACTAAAGAAAATGTGCGGATGATGACACAGTGTTCTGAATCAGCTCTGGTCGTTCCTGCAGCTTCGTTTCGTCCATTGGCACCATATTGCCCATGTTCCTGGTGCTGGCGTTCATCTACACGGCCTGTCAGATCATCAAAGGCCTGGTTTTGGAGAAGGAGCTTCGTCTGAAGGAGGTTCTGAGGGTTGTCGGGGTTCGAAACTCTTCCATGTGGTTCTGCTGGTTTATAGAGAACATGGTTCTGCTGACCATTCCGTGTGCTTTAATATCGGTGATGGTGAAGGTTAGTGGAGCCGAAACCCCGAAAAAGAAAAGAATATATATATATGTGTATGAAACCACACAATCGAACTAAAAGGCAAATATGACACAAATTTAATATGAATTTGACACAAATATGAATTTGAAATGAAATGAGAGTTTTTGTTATATATTATATTATATTATATTATATTATATTATATTATATTATATTATATTATATTATATTATATTATATTATATTATATATTGTTGTTATGTTATATACATATCAGTAGTGCAATTTTGATGTTTATATTCTGTAAAATAAAATAGTTATTTTTATTGTAATTGTTATTATGATTTTATTTTATAGTACATAAGTAGAAGTAAAGTTGTATAGTAATTTATTTCATTATTTTTAATTTATTAAAACAAAACAATAATAATAATTTGCATAGCACTTATTTATATATTTATTTAATTTGTATATCATTTTACATTTAAATAATAGAAATAATATAAACACATATTATTATTATTATTATTCAGTATAGTCATATCAAATGACTTTCAGATCACTTTTATATATATATACATATATATATAAATAAAATAACAAAATTGTGTCAATTAGTTTGATGTGTTCACATCCCTGAAGAAATTAAACTGAACAATCAAACAAATCACAAATACAAAATCATACAACATAACCACAAAGCATTTTCAGAAAATACAGTTCATGTTTTTTTTTAGGTTAACATGAAATCAAAATGCGAATCTGACCATACAGATTTATTTGACAGATCAGTTCATCTTGATGTTCTTTAAATTCAACAGAAATGCTAATGCTACATTATGTGTATGACATGCATACCATGTTTTTCATACCGGCTTGTTTGCACCATTTTGAATGCAAACCATGAGAAATGACAAAGCCAAGTCACGATGCAATTAAAGTCATCATGAAAAATAATTAGCGGAGCTCAAATGTAAAGTTAAAAGGCACAATAATCCATTTAGTGAGGAGGAAGGGAAGGTGCTTGTGTTGAGAGGTTGCACATTCATAAAGTCAAAGTGCTTTGTGGTTTTGATGCTCGTGATCACAGTGGAAATAATTACAGGGAAACGATTACTCCAAAATTGAAGCAGATCAAGCAGAAACGGGTTGATCTTTGATTCCTCCAAATTGGGTTATTATGCTAATTTGCAATGCACAGTATCAAATTGCTGATGATTCAGAGCCGACCTCCTCCGTTTCGCTTGCTCGTTTTTTTTAAAGAGCTTTTGTTTTTTGCGGTTTCCAGAGTATTTCATGTTCATCTGCAGGGAGATAAAGTGTTTGTTCTCTCGCTTTGAGGATTAGCCTTTTCCACACTTCCAGTGCTTTCCGGCGGCTGTCACAGGCTAAACTTATTTCCATTGAGTTCCAATAGTGGCCAAGATCTGGAGTCTGTGTCTCTTAAATTCTTAATTTGAATTAAATATTGTGTGAATGTCTGAACTTGTTTTGAAGCAGCATCACACATCTGACAGCGCGCGTGCTCTGAGGGCGTTCCTGCAGCATCTGCACAGCTTCAGACTGCCACAGGCGCGTTGGGTCTCTTTCTAAACTAAACTGCTCAGTCATGTCGTTCCCTGTGTCAGTTCATTTATTTCATTCTCTCTCTCTGTTCGCTCCGGCTCAGAAAAAAGCCAGAACACAATGTGAAGTGCCGGGGAAATCATCTTTTGTCAGCTAACTTCCCTCACAGACCTGAACTGCTCCAGAACTAGCTTTCAGTTTCTGTCAGACGCACTTCTGCCCTCTCTCTAATATTTCATCTCATTAACACGCTCTTACCACCATCACAAAACTGCCCATCGTCATATCACAATCCAAACATCGAGCACGCTGCTAACACAGTTCTATTAACATGTCATTTAAACTGGTTGATAGCATGTTGCTAACATTACAATAAGCTGCTAACATGTTAACATGCTAATTCCCTGATGAAAAAAACAGCATGTGCTGGTAAGTTATGCGGTGTTGCCAACTGCTTTTTTAATTATTTACCACAACTAAATGTCACTAGATGACATCATAATGGCTAATTCATTCATTAATCTATACATAGATGAATATAGATCAGTGGGCAGATGAGAACTTAAATAAGGTTTGTCCAAGAAGTTGCTATATTTGTCCCAAGGGGAGGGGAAGTCACTATAATCTAGCTATAAATGGCAACCCAGATAGCACACGTACATCTAGGAGACATCTATTTGACGTCTGCATTTACATCTGCAAGACGTATTATTTAG
>JAUCMT010000778.1:0-10751 GCA_032357475.1 Enteromius thamalakanensis | reverse complement strand
TGTTTTAACGGTCGGGTAGTACGTTCGGTTTTAAATGTAGTACCTACTTAAGCAGTATGCGATTTCGGACGCAGCATGTGATTGCTGTGTGACTGCAGGGGTGGAGCCTGGTGTGGATGTTACACATAGCAAGCACAATATAACTGTGCATGTGCATTGTCTGGTCTTGCCTGATAAATAAGCGATTTTTTGATGATTTTTGAGCATAAGAAACAACATTTCAGGATCTCCCCGTTCATATAAGACTTGGTTTTGTTTGAGCTGCTTGGAGGCGTTGCAAATATTGCTGCAGAGTGAACAGACTTTCCTGGAAAGGGACTTTTGGTAGAAATTGTTTAAGGTCTATAGACTAATTGCTATGCCCTTTTTTAAAGTAGCGACTTTATATCTTGCGATTCTGACTTTATAATTTGCAATTGCAATTCTAAATGAAAAAGTCAGAAGTGTGAGATAAAAGTTGCAAAAACCTTTTCTTACTTTTTATATTGAATGGTGGAAAAGGGCTTCCATGGGCTTCCTTCCAGGGCTTTCAACACAGCTATAACCATAATCATACAGAGGATATTGGTGGTGGTATCACTTTCAAAAGGGTTTTGTTGCCTAGCTATTTTTAAAAATCGGTTTCCTTGTGGACTTTGGGTTCCAATAGTTGTAATGCATTCAGTGTCGTTGCAGTTGTTTCTTTGCTTTACTCTGTTAAGATTCAGTTTATAGTTTACACCCGATTACATTTTAAGCCAGAAAAATAAGTTATTACTAAAGTCGAATGTTGTGAAAAGAGGATCTGGTAATCATATGTCAGCATGACTTACTGATACCTTGATCAAGATAATCTAGGTGAGGTGTGTGTGTCAGGAATAATGGTTAATGTTACAAAACATCCAAAATGACCCAAAGCAGATGGCCCCTTCATTCGATGCATTATTTGCAGAGCGAGCACACACACACTGGGCCAAATCCATTTTGAGGGAACCTTTAGTAAGTGAAAGGCACAAAATTAAATTGGGTGTGCTTTTTGACCATCCAGACCGGCCATGCATCTGCCTTCCCTCTGAATCAATAATTAAATCAATTCCAAGACCCAATACCAACGGCCCAGGTCTATAGTTCTAAGTGAAATATATAGTTACATTCTGTAAGTTCTGACACTGTAATTGAGTTGTTATTGCTGTGTGCCAGTTCGCAGCCACAGCCTTCCTCGACAGAGGAAGCGACAGAACTTTCTGTTGATGGAAGGAAGTGGGTGAGAACGCCTCAGAGGTGTTGAGTATCGTTTTCCCAGAATGCACTTGTTTGTTGATAATCCACCATAGAAGAACTCTGCTCTGACTTCAGTAGTCTGAGACTGACTGGAATAGAGCGGAAATAATCAGCTTTTTACATGCAAAACTAGTTTTTTTTTTAATTACTGGACAGTGATTGCTATGATTTTTGTTATGTTTTTGCCACGTTGTAATATATTGTTAAGATGTTTTTTCATTCATATATGTGACCCTGGACCACAAGTCTTAAGTCGCTGGGGTTTAATTGTAGCAATATCCAAAAACACATTGCATGGGTCAAAATTATTGATTTTTTTTAATACCAAAAATCTTTAGGAAATTAAGTAAAGATCATGTTCCATGAATATTTTTTGTAAAATTCCTACTGTAAACATACCAAAATGTCTCTGATTAGTAAAATGCATTGATAAGATATTAATTTGGACAACTTTAAAGGTGATTTGCTGTATGATGTATACATCTCAGTTTTGTACAATTTTACCTTATTACTGGTTTTGTAGTCCAGGGTCACATATATATATTTTCTTTTTACCAGTGTTTACCGTACAAGTTTATCAGACAAAGACCTAAATGCATTAAAGGAACATGACACTTTTTTAAAATAGGCAAATTTTCCAACTAACCTAGAGTTAAACAGTTGTTTTTGACTCCATTCAGCCAATCTCTGGATCTGGCGGTAGCACTTTTAGCTGCTGCTTAGCATAGATCATTGAATCTGATTAGACCACTAGCATCTCGATCAAAAATGGAAAGTTGCGAGTTTCTAGGCAGATGTGGCTAGCTATTCCGGCATAGTTATCAAGGCACAATGATATTAGCTTTAGAAAATGCTTGGGACTACTTTTAAAACTTTGCACTTTGTAAAATTCAACGGTTCAATCTAGGTGAGTTGGACAAATGAGCCGTGTTGCTTTAAGGTTTTTACATTTAAGTTTGCATCCATGAGAATCCAAACTAATTTTTTTCTCCTTATTTAAAAAAAAGCATCTATTTATTATTCTCTTGCAAGGTTGTATGGTTGGTTGCATTTTATTATTTCCATTAAGCATTGAGATCCAAAAGTGCAGGCCAAGCCTTTAGAGTGTGTGTGTGTGTGTGTGTGTGTGTGTGTGTGGTGTATTTAGAGGGTGGGGAAGACACAGAGACTTTTCTCTTGACTAAGTGTTTGGAGATCTTTAGTTAATAATTAGTCATGTTTTAGTGACTAGATTGCTATAGCAGTGAGAATGTGCAGTATTAAGGAAGCCAATAATGTTTGTGCCTCCATACGTGATGAAGTTGATTATTTGACGTTAAAAAATAGGGCCTTAAAATGTGTGTATATTGTTGTTGTTATAATTTATGTTGTAAAATGTTTCATTTTTATATTTTGTTTACTTTTATTAATTTATTTTTATTTATTGTTTTTTACTATATTGAACTGACTATTAAAATGTTCAAAATAACACCGTTCTTCCATCTGTAAGTTAATTTCAAGCGGTGCAAATCCTCATTAAAGAGTTGATCTAATATCTAACCCATGGAGATTTATGCATCCAGTGCTTCTTATAAACTCTTTGGACACCAGAGTGTAACGTACTTGTTGAAAATACTGTGTGCGTGTTCACTTTTTCATTTCTCTGTTTATTTAAAGGCGGAGTTCTTGATTTAAAAACAAGGACACAAGTAATTTTGCTGTGAAGCAAGAGCAAATATTATACATGATATTAGTCATCAGAGCTCTGTACATTTAACTGCTGCGTTATTGACACAGTTATGGATGTCAAAGAAAAATTTCATTGACATTTCCTGACTTAAAGATCTATCATGGCAGGCACAATGTATATAGATACGATTGACTTGTCTTTGTTTTGAAGTCAGTTGTGATGTGTGTGTGAGTGTGTGTGTGTATGTGTGTGTGTGTGTGTGTGTCTGTGCGCGCATGTGTTAAGGGCAGGTGGCACATCTTATCTCTGTTGAAAGAAGGGGCTGAGTCCTTTGTCGAGCTCCCATTAGTCTGAATATGGCTTAAAATACAATACATGCATATGTACAAGCCTCGAGCAGCTGCCCAAACCAGTGGTTACCATGGTTATCTACATGAGGTCACAGCATTCTAAATCAAGTCAAGGCTTCTCAGTATCATGGAAACTAATCAAACGTTGTCTAGTTACCAAATTAAAATGGCTGTTAAACTGTAAACCTCTGACTTTGTTTGCTTTGCATTTCCTTAAATAATTTGTTTTCTTTTTATTTACACATAATTTTATATTAATAAAAATTGGGCCAATATTTAATATATATCTGCATTGACAATTATGTAAAACTTCTTTAAATTATTTAAACACACTTCTTGTTTAGCCATCAGATTTGATAAATAGTTTTTGTGATTTCTCTGTCTGACCAATTTAGCTAAACTTGTTCTCTTGTGGTATTTTACATGTTTTTTTTTACAAGTTTAATTTATATATAAATATATGACAATATATAAATGAAAGTTTGCTAAATTAGTATAATCAAAGCATTGTGGAAAACATTTTAAACCAGATATTTTCTGTATTAAACCATATATTTATATACATATAATTTTGTTAACAAAATATATTATATATATATATATATTTTTTGTTTGTTTGTTTTGTTTGTTTCTGTAACGTTTCTAATGCACTGTTACTGTATATAGTTTTTTGTTGCACTTACATTGAATGGTAAAATATCCCACTTTTTTAAGTGAATGTTTTTTGCAAAATAACATAATTTCGAGAGGATCGCTGAATGAGTAATCATACACAGCTGGCAGCCCGTTACCTAATCATCCCCGTTCATTCGCACCCAATCAAGTCATTTCCCCTTCACTATAAGTTCTCCCAGCTTTCATTTCCCCGCTTCCCGCTTTTGTGCATTCTTCAGAATCGCACGACAAAAAGCACATCCTCGCTGCCTTCCTCCACAAGGACCAGATTCCTCAGCCTGCCTTACCACAACCTGCTACCACTCTGACGCCAGCACGGCATTTCCTTTCACCTTCTCCTCAGTCATGTAACATATTCTATGCTCCCATTCACCCATTTTTAGGTCCATTGATTTATTAAAAAAGCCCTATCTAACCTCCAGCGGAGGTTCCCCGCCTCAGCGAGGCTTTCCTCCCCACCAGCCGCCAGTCAGTACCCAATCCTCCAGCGGGAGTTCCCCACCTCCGCTCGTGGCCTCCTTAGTCCCATCCACCATACCCATATGTTTATATTGTTTGCTTATTAAAAATGTGCTTATTATTGATTATGAGGAAAGCGTGAACTCTTGAAAGTCAATCCTTTTGACTTTGGAACTGTAATATTATACTCTACTAACAAGAAATAACAGCAGCGAATCATAATTTATTTATTTTTTTTTAACTCATGAGGTTGACTGTATTTCTTGTATGTTATTCCTCAGGACACAGCAGGACAGGAGAGGTACCGCACTATCACCACAGCCTACTACAGAGGGGCCATGGGCTTCTTGCTAATGTATGACATCACTAACCAAGAGTCCTTCTACGCTGTGCAGGACTGGTGAGTTTACTTTCTTTATTTATAGTCAGACATCCTGCAATTACTGCAGGTAGTGAGTGTGATTGTGAAAGGTCAAATGTTCATTTGTAAAGTTCTGCACATTTCCTAACATGAGCATGAAACTGACTGAATGTGTGTGTATTTGTGTGTGTGTTTGTGCTTTCCAGGGCAACTCAGATTAAAACATACTCATGGGACAACGCTCAGGTGATTCTGGTGGGAAACAAATGTGATCTGGAGGACGACAGACTGGTGTCCAGAGAGGATGGACAGAGACTGGCTAATGATCTAGGCATGTTACTAGACAATAAAAAACAACATTCACACACACAAGCCTGTAAATGGAGCAGCCAAAATGCTTTTTGACTATTACATTTTATTCTGCATTATTTTTAAATAGTCTATTTATGGTCCTTTCTTGTCATTTTGGAGATTTACAGACTAAGACTACAATTCCCATTTCCACTTTGTAACATCAAGTTGCCTGGATATTCTTCAGAAATTATCCCTTTTTTATTCCTTTATTCGGAAGGGCAGGAAGGGAGGGAAGATTGAAACTTAGTAATTTTGGGAGGCAAACTATTTCTTTAAACTTCGATGAAAATGTAAAAGCCAACTGACCAGGTTTAATTTCAGTCAAATGCTGCTCTCATGCGGTGCTTGGCGAGGGGTTAATTTTGGACCATGTTCATGGCCCATCACCCACTGGATTTCCTCTGTGCTTCATAGCCTTATTTGGACAAAAACAAAAAAAAGACAGGAAGGAATTAAACAGATACTGTGAGCAAATGTGCTGGGGAGTCTGTTTAAAAATATTGAAAAAGATACTAATTTAACCAAATTACTATGTAGAAATAATAATTTTGTAACACAAAAAGACCTAATATTTGGTTCATGACATTTAATGTGTATTTGATATCCAGAGACTTTATTAAGTGACATAAAAGTGAAAATCTGACTGTATATGAATAAACATTATAGCTTTTGCATTTAATTATTATTACTGTTAAAAAAGTGATGAAGATGGAAAATAGGTTATTTTATGTGCCTGTCAAAATAAAAGTCTGGCATACTGGCCAAGCAGGAAAACAAAATACACAATTTTAAATATTATAATTACTAGCAGAATACATTCAAAATATAATTACTGATAATTGCTGTTTTTTAAATGATCCACATCAACTTAATTCTAAGTGAATAATGTGTTTGTTCTGCAAAAAAAAACATTACTTTGGAGTTAGAAAATGTTAGTTTTATTTAATGCAATATTTTGTCACATTTCATTCCTATTGTATGATTCTATATCACTTTTTCTCTCTTTCTCTGTCTTTTTGCAGGCTTCCAGTTTTTCGAGGCCAGTGCGAAGGATAACATTAACGTCAAGCAGGTGTTTGAGCGGCTGGTCGATATCATCTGTGACAAAATGAATGAGAGCTTAGACGGAGACCCGAACATGTTAACCAATCACAAAGGTCCGACTCTGCAAGACACGCCCCCTGATGGA
Organism: Enteromius thamalakanensis; assembly: GCA_032357475.1. Lineage (NCBI taxonomy): Eukaryota > Metazoa > Chordata > Actinopteri > Cypriniformes > Cyprinidae > Enteromius > Enteromius thamalakanensis. The sequence continues at coordinate 4,434 of JAUCMT010000778.1, read as the reverse complement.
CAGAGCAGCTGTGGATGTTAATGATCGTCTCTCAGCAAACACTCGTACTTGAAGGCAAACATTCACACACATGCACACACTCCCTCTCTCACTCTAACACACGTACACCAGAAGAGAGACTCTTTCACAAGCGTACAGCAGATATATTGTATGAAATGCAAACCAAACGGTAAAAATACGGCATAAGCCCCTTAAAATGAATCATTAGAATCACTTAAACATGCCCCTCAGGGATTGAATGAAATAAGGGTGGGTTTCCCTCAGTGTGTGGCTGCTAATACCCTGGACTGTGATATCATGATGAGAACAGCCGTGAAAATACTGCATGAAACTGCAGGAATCAGAAAACACATGCCAAAGTCTCAGCTGAATGCTCAACGTTTTAGGAGAGTTACTGCAGTGTCTGTTTACAACATGCTCAGATAAAACGCATCTATCTGGTTTTCATTGTGAAGTAGCTTTAAAATGTATTCAGATTGTTTTAATGGAAGAAAGATCATGTTGTACTTCGATGTAGGTGATAAACATTTTAGGACTGCTCTGGAAATGTCCAATCCATGTGATTGTCAGTCTTCATAGTTTTTGTTACTTGTTTTCAAAGTGAGTCATATTATATTTGTCATTTGCTTAAATCGCAATAAATTTGCTTCCCTGTGGACACTAAAGGAGTATTTGCACAACGTATATATATATATATATTTAATAAAAAAACTACACACACACAAATATACACACACTGCAATCTCATTTAACACTGTTGATGATATTCAACAGTGATATTCATAACTTTAGTTAAACCCCGTTTGTGAAACCGGGCCTTTGAGTTTTTAAATACTGTATGGACAGACATCCTAAAACGCATTGCACCTGTCAAGCCTTTCTGGCCTAAACTCAAAACAGAGCCCTGGGTCAAACAGAGCGATCCCTCCCTGAGACAAACCAGTAGGAAGGCAGAAAGAAAAAGGAAAAAAGACTAACTACTTTTGTTTTGTTTCTTTGTTTGTTCATTTTAAAGGACTGCTTATCTTCATACCAGAGAGCTGTGAAGACTGCTACATCCTCTTATTTCTCTGATCTAATAAGCATCATCAGACTCTTTTCAATGATATTAAATCCACCTGTCGATCAATGTCATTCAACATGCTCCAATACCCTCTGTGAAGTTTTGGTGATGTATTTTAGTGATGAAGTCCTGACACTGGTTACAAAATACCAGCAGTCACAAATTCTGTGAATACATGGACTACTTTCAATCTGGCCTTTCTACGGTCAGTGAAGGACATAATTGTTAAACTGAAACTTTCCTCTTCTCCCTGTGATATAGTACGTCCTCCCTATCTGAGACAAATCATTTACATCATGTGGCCAGAGCTTGTGTCATAGCTGAATAAATGATATCTGGATTTATACCAGACAGTCTGAAAACGGCCATTGTCTCTCCTAACCTAAAAAACCTTCACTTGATATTCCATCATTTTAGTAACGCTTGCTCCATCTTCAGCCTTTGATACTGTTCATCACGAGATCCTTATCTCTCAGTTAGAATCTGTGGTTGGTCTGGGAGGTGCTGGTCTAAGCTGGTTTAAATCCTTTTTTTAACAAACAGAAGACGTATAGCTAAAATAGTGTAAGACAGAGGAGCATCACTCTTAGCACCTATGTGCCTTCAGGAATGCCAAATGACCCTTTTGTTACTCAAGACATGTTTGGGACAGGAAAGCAGAAGTCTTATTGACCCTACAAAGTCCCCTAAAAAGACTAAAGGTGACAAAGCCCCTAAAAACATGCTGTAGGGTGCAGATGTCATCTTCAGACAGTTTTTGCTGACATTTGTGAGAGAGGCTCATCGAATTGTTGCATCCTTCATAGATATACAAATCATCATTTTAATGCTTCACACCTTTACAAGAGCAGGCACAAAACATGGAAGAAACGCTTGTTCCTCTTTCTGCAGAACACATGTGAACTCATGCTTTTTAGCTCCACTGCTGTTGCACATTTTAGGAGACGTGAACTCTTGTGCATTCAGCTTAGCCTTAAGATCTGCCACCGAAGGGAGCATGAGGCTGCAACCAACACACTTTACTTTTGCGATAGTACTCTGCAGGTGATGAGAAGAGCTGGATATTCTCCCTGTGATATAGTACCAGGGCTCTCAAGTGTCATGCATTGAGCGTGACAGTCACTCAGTCAAACATGGTGCTTTGAATTGAAGTTTATTAGACCTGAGAATCTTGTTTATCAATGTCTGAGGGTCCTTTAGATGCTTTTTTGCAAATGCTCCTAAGCGAAGCACAGGGGCTCGCTCGGTAATTTAAAGTAGTTTAACATAAAACCTAAAAAAAACATGAATACTTCTGCAAGGCACTGTTTATACACACAGGTGACAGGTCACAGGTGTGTCTGCTGATGATCACTTTTTTTAATTAGTTTATCTGGGTTTGTGGTTGACTTGCCTGCTCTTGTTGTAGGACATATATTGGTGGTTACCGTGCCTTGTACTGCATTTCCTTTTCATTTAGCACCTCTAAAATAACATTGTGTAGGTAAGAAACAAACAGCATGAAAATATGAGCATGATCACATTGTAAGGGTGGATGTGGTGAAAACATTTAAGAGCTGCCAGAATCACTTCGGGTCGAGGACTGTTTAACACTGCCAGGCAGCATCATATCAATGTGAGTATGTCTTTCTATCTGAACAAAAGTCTGGATTGTGTATGAGAATTAGAGTTCCTGTGACGGGTGCAATAGAATACTTCTCGACCGGCTTAATTCGTATATTCTAGGTTTAAGGCGTAAATTCTCTAAAATGCATTTCACATCTACAATTTTTATTTTATAATGTTTTTACATTTAAAATATTCACTGTAATTGTATTTATTTAGTTTTTAACTCATTTTTTAGCTGCCTACATGTAACAAGTAAATGTTAGAAATGTGTTCATGCAGTGTGATTAATTTTTTGAAGTACAAAATGAAGTGTCATTTATTTTAAAAGCCTAAAGGAAAAAATGGAAATGATTAAAAATAATAATTCCAAAATATGCAAAAAAAAAAAAACACCAAGTTTCTGGTGAACAGGGGATTTCTCATTGTAAAGGGTGTAGGAGGAAGTATTCAAACAAAGCAATCAATAAGAAGACAGAAAGGCAGTGGATTAGTTTGTCAAAAGACATTTGACAGCTGCTATTGTTGCTCTTTTTGCCCATCTGATATGTGGACTGTGCTAGAAGACAGTTCTCTAGTGGCACCAAAAATGTGATGACACTCGTACAAAAAATGATTGTGAAAGAAATGAAATCGAGGCACCACTAGCAGAACTGACTAAATATGTAACACTGTTTCACGTACTGATAGGTGTTGATAAAGGATCATCAGCTTGTTAATAAAAGTAGTAATGAATGTCTGACCCACATGGTATTGTTTCTCCTTATGTTTAGTGTAGGGAAAATTTTAAAGGGATAGTTCACTCAAAAATGTAATCCAATAATAATCAAATAAATATTAACACTAGCAACGACTATTTTATTTAATTTTTTTTGTCAAAAAAAAAAAAACTATTGCATTTTATTCTGCATAATTTTTATACTTTTTAGTATCTTATGTTTGTAATACTTTAATGGTCCTTTGTTGCAGGGCCATAACCAATATTGGCATTACATTTTTTACTTACTGCCATCTACTGGCAGTTTTAATTTCACATTCAGTATATTTTATTATTTAAAAAAATATATATATATCCGAAGCTATTCAAAAGGCAATGGACAGCTTTAGAAAAAAATATCTTTAGAAAGGTTAAATGCTCATACAATGTAAAAATCATTTTAATTTAATTGAAAAAGATTTATTTCTGTCTGTGTGAACTGACTACCACACTACTACTCAGCTGTCCACGGCAGTCCTTAAGATATCAGAACAATAACCCAGCAAAATATTGTCTAATGACCGCTGTCAATTAAAAAAAAAAAGTTATTGCTAATATTGTAATATTGTACACCTCTAATATATATATATATATATATATATATATATATATACAGTACTGTGCAAAAGTGTTAGGCAGGTGTGAATGCTGTAAGCAAAGACTGCTTTCAGAAATATATTTAATGATTGTTCATTTTTATCAGTTTGCAAAATGAAAGATCTAAATCAAATCAATATTTGGTCAGAATTCTTATAAGTACACTTGCACAATGTCAGGGTTTTGTAGAATTATTGTCAGGTGTATGATCAACCAATTATACCAGTTGTCAATATTCATCAATGTCACACGTTAGATAAAACCCAGTCATGAGCTGAAACAGAAAAAGCTGTGTAGGAGGCTGGGTGAGGAACAGCCAAACTCTGCTACCAAGGTGAGGTTGGGAAAGACAGTTTCATATCATGGCAAGATTGAGCACAGCAACAAGACACATGATAGTTATATTGCATCA
>JAUCMT010000777.1:0-10753 GCA_032357475.1 Enteromius thamalakanensis | reverse complement strand
AGTCCAGGGGGAAACTAGAATTAGGGCAATGGTTCCCGCTGCTGTGTTCCAGAGAGTGCCACAGAGGCGCGGCTTGTGACAATTACCGACTGTTCAACTAACAGTGAAGATTTGGTAACACTTTATAATAATTGCTATGAATCATTAATTAAGCATTAGTTAATAGTCAGTTCATCCTTTATAAATCATTGTTCCAACATTAATACAATTACAATAAAAAATACAATTCTTAAACAGTATATATATATATATATATATATATATATATATATGCTCAAGAACAAGGCATTTATAGATGCACTTGCAAAATGTTAACTAATTCATAATAATGTTGGGACAATGGTTAATAAAGGATAAACTGAGTATTTACTAATGCTTAACTAATCATTCATAGTGTGTAGTTATTTTAAAGTGTTGCCGAAGATTCATCAGTGAAATATAGCTGAAGTAATATTGTAGCTGTAGCAACATAAATCTGTTAAAAACGGAGTAACACATTTTTATAAAACACCTAATTAAGAGGTTATGTAAATCCAAAAATGATTACGTTAATTAATGCACCGCTTGCCGAAGTGGTTATTTTCAATTAGTATGTGTTCATATGGTTGCTTAAAAATGCAGTGATAAAGTGTTTGCATATGTGACAAAAAGTGTCTAAAGTGTTTGCATGTGTGAGAAACTGTGCCTTATTATTGCCACAATAACGACTGACTACAAAATAACTTCATATTGACCCTTAAAAAAAAACAACAGATGTATGTACAGTATAAGGCAAAACACCATATGTTTATGTTAATTTTCATATTTGTCCATTAGATATTCCTGTTAATTGGATGAGAATATTTACTCCTGTGGAACTTAAGTGTTACAAAAACCTGATCCGAAAGACTCAATATCTCACCTTAATTGCTGACGCCATAGTAGTTTTACACCGTGTGGAAAAAAAACACATAAAAAAAAGGAAACTTCAAGATATCTGTCACAAATCAGCATTGTGAGCTCGCGCTCTCGCTCCGTTGCGAGCAGACAGGACTCAGAGGCAGAAATATCAGAAACTGGAACATTTATTAAACGAACAAAACAAGAAAACGAAGGGAACCGCAAAGAGCTACGCAGAGCTCCATAAGCAAACATGAAACATTAATATCCGACATAGAACTTAAGAGAGGGAGTGACATAAATACACAGACCAATCAAATATTAAAGACAATACACTTGGGAAAGACAGCTGGCAGATAATCAAACAATAATGACAGGGGCGGGGTTACAAACGATCAGACATATAAGGGCATGACATGAAAACAAAACATAAGGAGCATGTGGACAGAACGACAACAAAACACAGACAACACCTACAGCGTTACAATATCAAATTTTATAGTGCTAAATTTTGCAGATATTAGAGCAAATTTGCTTTAAAAATTTTGTGATCATAATGGCTTATTCCATGAGCAATTCACAGAGGTTGGCTGATTGTGAAAACGGTTCCTAGGTAGTAATTTACTAAAAATTTGCTGGTAGTGGTCACTGGTGATCCTTACTAACCTTTCAATTGGTGTAATTTACATAAATTATGGCCTCACATCTCCAACACTTAAAATAGCAGCCTAAATTACAAGACCAACAATCACACCTCATCAAGCTTCATCCAGCCAAGAAGAAGAAGAAGAAAGAAAAGAAGCTAATATCTACAGTAATGGCATGCAGGAGAAAAAAGAACAGTGTAAAGATTCTAAAAGATGACTTTGACTTACATGTGGTAGTTCACCCAAAAATGAAGATTTTGTCATTAATTACTGTCATTAATTAACAACAATTAATGACATTAATTAATTACTGTTCTTCCATAAAACTTCAGTTCATCTTCGGAACACAATTTAAGATATTTTTGATGATATCAGAAAGCCATCTGTCCCTCCATAGACAGCAATACAAATCAAATAATCCAGATCCAGAAACGTAGCAAAAACATTGATCTGTGTGGTGACAGTGATTCAACCTCATTAGCCACCTTGTAAAATATGTATGAATTTCTATGAGATTTGGCTGAAATATCTTAAATCGTATTCTGAAGACAAACAAAACTTTTACAGGTTTGAAATAACATGGGGATAATGATTAATAATAATAACATTTTCATTCTGGGGTGGAGTAACTCTATACTTTCAAAAGTCTAACCAATGAAAATGATTTGCACTAAATTTTTCATTAAATGGATGCTTTGCCGAAGAATAAAAATTCCTTCTAATCATTCAAAACTAAGATTTTGATTATTCTTTAAATCACAGATTATAGCAACCTGAGAGGTTTGTGTCCTTCCACTGAAAGACAGATAACCAAAACATTGTTAAGTCTTGGATTAAATGAATACAGTACCATTTTTAATTTAGGTATTTATTCACATAAAAACACACATAAAAATGTCATTAAATAATCTTAATCTGTGTTTCAAAGACACACAATTCTTATGGATTCAGAGCAACTATCCCTTTAAATACTAAAGAAAGCAAATAAATAAAAGTTGAATGTTGTGATTACATGTCATTAATTATTTGATTCTCACTGGAACTCTCAAATATAGAAGCAATCAATTAACAATTCATAAGTAATCAATGCCCATGCAAAACTGATATACTGTCCTATTTATAACTGAACACAATGGCTGATAATTGCTTTGTGTCGAAACACATAAATTAAATCTGGTAATTCACAGTTCACTTTAGATGTTAGAAGGACTTCCTGCACAGCTGGCCCTTTAGACGAAAGCAAAATAAATGTTGAGGAAAGCCGTTATTTTTCCTTGGCTCTGGGAGAAACAGCTCACAACAGCTGCATTAATTTGCCTCTAAATAGATATTTGGTGGGTTATAAAGAGGAAGACAAGACTGTGCTCATGGAAAGTGTGGGTTTCCAGGCGTGTGTGAGCATAAATGGGATATTTCTGTCATCCAGCACCTTTTGAACCTATTATAGATTTGTATAAATAAAATGAAAGGAAAAGGAAACAAAAGGATGTGACATGGCCAAGTACGGTGGCCCATACTCAGAATTTGTGCTCTGCATTTAACCTATCCAAGTGCATACACACAGCAGTGAGAAGTGATCAGACACGCACACACCATGAACACACACCCAGAGCAGTGGGCAGCCATATCACTATCGCTGCAGCGCCCTGGGAGCAGTTGGGGGATTGGTATCACTCCACCAAACATGCACGCTCACTCACCTGATTACGGATTACCGCCACCTGAACACAATCAGGTGAGCGTGTTTAAAAGCCCAGCTCATTAGTAACACTGAGATTAAGGTAACAACACATCTTTTTATGTTGTTACGGCGCTTTGTCATTTGATTCAAGTTACAGTTTTATCTGCCTCAGCTTAACCAAACTGTGTTACCTACCTGCTGATACTTACATCACTGTGCCTTCAAGGAAGTCAACAGTATTGAAGTTCAAGCAGATCACTGGAATACTCACCAGCATGGAACCCGTCAGCTCATAGCAATCACCGATCGTCTATTTCATGGGAGACCATTGCACACTCACCTTATGATACTAACCTGTCTTTTTCACCTGTGTTCTCAGAACGCTGCCCACTGGCCTGTGTAAAAGTCTTTTCAACCGGTTCTTCACGGAGGAAACTCAAAGAACGGAGTTTGGAGTTTAATCACCTCTATACCCATCTTCACGGAGCTCACCGTTCTCTCAGCGATCACCAATCTTCTTCAACAAGTGAGAATAACAACTCCCTTCCCTGTGTTTACTTACCTGCCTCACTCGCCTGTTTCCTCAGAACGCTGCACGCCTGTTAAAGTCGAGCTCTTCACCACCATCAGCTGTGAGGAGAAACAGACACGAGAGTAGACTGGATTCATCACTCTGTGAGGAAAGGACGTTACGATCAGAAGATCGAGAGAGACTATTAGGGAGCGCTGTCACTCAGCGTTCCTCAGAGCCATCCCACGAACGATCTGCTGATTAGGACTATACCATTTCATCTACTTTTATAAATAAACTTGTTAACACTTACCTTCGGATCTCCGTCGCTTTCCTAATGAGCGTTACAATCAGTGCCTTGCTCAAGGTCTTACATTACCTCAGTCGTGGTATTGAAGGTGGAGACAGCCACCAAGTCCCAGCCAATCCCTTCCAGACCTGAGACATGAACCCGCAACCTTTCAATTGCGAGACTGGCTCCCCAACCATTAATGTATGTATGTATGTATGTGTGTGTGTGTGTGTGTGTGATGTGTGTATGTGTGTATGTGTGTATGTGTGTATGTGTGTATGTGTGTATGTATGTATGTATGTATGTAACGTACACACACACAGTGTTGTCATATTATGTTCAAAAAGTAATAAGTTACTAATTTAACAAAGTTACTGATAAAACAAAAGTCAATTATTGTGCATGCCTAATATTTCAGTAAGGAAAAGAAACAAACAAAAAAAGCAATTTGAAATATTTCTCTAAATAAATTGTTATTGTTATAGTAAATTGTTAGCTTTGTGCATTAGAAGCAACATTAAGCAAAATGTACATTCCTGCATATTTTGATTAACAAAAACAAGCTGTTATGATGTCCATCCTTTAAAACTGGAAAGTTAGATATTTTATTCAATTTATTTGGACAGTGTATATGATGGGGGCATAAAATATGTTCTACATAACAAGATTGACCCAAATGTGGGCCGCTGCAGTGCCATGTGGGCATTTGAAGGCTGCAGTGAATCTGTATATGGACACAGTCTGTGTGGGGAGCTGAACAAACGCCGGGAAGAACTGTGTCCAACGAGTGCCACATCTAATCAGCCTCCATGTGTCCTTCACAGGGCGCTCAGCCGGAAAAAATGAAAATTGAGTGGAGCCATTTCTCTCTGGAGCTTTTGCTCTCTCTCACTCCCTCTGTTGCAGAGCTAATGCAAGATATAAGATTTCATAAGTGGATTACGTAAATGGATAAAAAGAATCTGACCTTTAATTCATGGAACACTTATCTACACCAGAATAAATCTGGTGTAGGTAAACATTCATTCATTCTGCAGGGTTTTTGCACATGTCAGTCTAAAATTTCAATTATCCAGTAGAATCTTTTTGGATTCCTGGATTCCTATTGGATATTGGGTAATATTTTACACATTGGAGGAGGTTGGAGGAGAATAATGAATAATAGTACTGGACGTTTCAGAAAAAAAAATGACACACAAAACAGACTTTATAAAATCAAAGATTTTTGTTAATATAATAATATTTGTATCAGCTGTTTGGACTCTCATACTGCAAATGGCCAATAGTTGAGCAAAAGTAATGCAAAATTTCTCCAAATCTGTTCTGATGAAAAAACAAAATCGTCTACATTTTCTATAATTTGTCATTTTTGTTTTAACTATTCAAATGCCATGCATCTCTCTAGGATTTCATCTAATCTTAAAGAGCTTGAACAAATCCTACAGAGTTCTTTATATAAAAAAAGAGATGAGCTGCTAATATCAAGAACTTCAAGAAAGATTGTTTGTGCATTACTCGTCCTTTTGCTTTGCTTTCAAGGTTAGCTCATAAATTAGCCGCATATTTGGAAATGTTCATGCTGCAGTCCCCTGAACCTGTATAAACCTGAGTGGTGTTTTGTGTAAAACGACTGGACAGTTTACACTGTGGTATATTAACAGTGCATGTTTTCTCTGCCTTGTAATTGAGCCACTTTGCCAACCAATCACATCGTACCGTGTACAGGATCTGTCATTAGAGCTAGGACCGCCGGCACTGTTATAAAAATGCAAATGAGCTGCTCCTCTGGAGGAATTCCGTCTACATGCCTGCTGCTGTGCTGATACATGGACACAATGTTAGTTATGAGCTTACTGGTGTGATTCTGTTATGGCGTATTATTGTGACATTGCTTTTCAACTTTCTGAAAATAATCAGCCCAGTTTATTGAGCAATTATGTTAATGTCTGATGAGAAGGTTATGCGTGGATGAGTGGATGTCAAACTTAGATCAGTTTGATAATGCTTGACTATAACTCTCTTATTAGATGTGTCTTTTTTTATTATTTAAAAACCTCATTATGCAGTTTTGTGAATCATGTGCTCACATGTTGAATGGTTGACCTAAACGTCAAGTTTGGTAATTTATTAGTACAACCTAAAATTACTGAGTTGATGGCTACTAGATGTCATTGCGGGCAATTAGCAAGAAGGACAATATAATAATAATAAATTGGCTTCAATAGAACAAGCAGTAATTACGTTCCTTTTTAAGTCAGGTTTGGGTGAAGAACAAGTGGTAGTAGAAAATATTGTTTAAATAAATGTTATTATAAAATTAGTTTAAATGTAAAACTTTCTAAAGTATAATTGTGCCTGTCTGCACAGAATGCAAATGCCATTCGCCACTAAATTCATTAAAAAATATAATTTCAGGATATGAACCGACGCTGCCATCATTACTATAGACACTATAGAAAAGAACATTTAGTGGTAAATTCATATGCTAATTGTAATACATAATAAAATAATGTTATATGAAGTTAGCTGAGGTGTAGGCAGTAGTTGATAGAATAGAAGCTCGGTTGGAAATGCTCAGAGTAGGAGACAGGTAGACAATGCTGACTTTTTTCCCAGTCAGCATTGAAGACTTTTAGTGCTGAATTAACAGTCCTGCTGAGATAAAGGTTTGTTTCCTGTCAGACTGAAAGGTTAGTCTGTGAAAAGATGTTAGGAGGTGGCATATCATTTCCTGTCTCTGCAGCCATGGACAAGTGTGACAAGTTTGAACAGTAAGTACTTTATGCTTTGTTTTTTGTGAAGAAATTGTATTGATTTGATGAAAGTTTCACTTACTAACCCATTAGGGATCCCCATTGTGTACTAAACACGGCATTCATTTCTTTACTGCCTGTGCAGCTGATTTCTCAAGAGCTGTTGCTAAGCTGCATTATATATTAAATAAGCAAAACATTAGCAAACTAATTACACAATTTATAAAACTGCCTGTCTACTTGGAAACTAAGTTTATTCTTTAATTTAGGTTTTTCTTGCTTGTCATCTAAAAAATACACACAGCAATTTGTTGATACTTGCTATAGTATAAATGCCTATGATTTTTGAACTTTCTATCAGTCAACAATTATGACAAATATCAAATATCAAAATATCAACAATGATATGCGAATTCCTTGTTGCACAGCTAGCACACAACCATGCTCTTATCAAAGCTTTCATCTATTCATTTTTAAAACAAAATTTCTCAACCAAAGCGGTCTCATCAGCTTCTTGTCCATGTTCACTGTGGTTTTGTTTCGTACTTTTCTGGACCTCCTTGACAGTAACAATTGTATGGCAGTCAATTGTATGACACTCACAAGCCATCTGGTTTTCATCCTAACTATTTTAAATTGTGTCCTGAAGACGAATAGTTTTATGGGTTTGGAACAACATGAGGGTAAGTGATGACTTTTTTTTTTTTTTGAAGTGCAGTAACCCTTTAATACACACTCTAAAAAATAAAAGTGAAAAGATGTCACTGAAGCGGTACCTTTTGTACCTATTAGGTTCAAATATTTACACATTCTACCAATTTCACAGAGAAGGCTTAAGTCTAGTTCTAGACTAAAATGTAAGTCTGAGACCCAGCTGAAATAAACTTCCACTGACTGATCGTGTCATCTCATCTGAACCTGTTTCCTTGCTTCTCTTTAGATGAGTGTTCATACAAGTACCTAAAAGATACTGCATATAGAATAAATTAAACTACTGTAACCCCCTTTCCTCGTTTTTACCAGACACTGTAGGAATGCAGCACACTGTAACGTCAATAGCAAGAGGTGACTTCAATGGCACAAATGGCCTGTTAAGTATTATATTATTTTAAATATATATATATAAATATATATAAGTTGCAGTATAATATAATTTGCAGTCATATATGAGTTATTGTTAGCATTATTATTTATTGTTGTTGGTTAGAGTTGAAAGCATTATAGCTTCTGTTTGTTTGTCTGTTTATCCATCACTTTGTTGCAAAGATGCATCAGGTAATTTGTAAAGTGACAGGACTAAAATGAGGGTGATTCCTCTTTGGGGCTGCTGACCTCAGGACAAATGCAGGAGGGAAGAGCTATGTTTGTTTTCTGGTTTTAGATTTATGGGGAGGATGAAAATAAGATTACTTGTGTTCCCCCCAATAAACATCATACATATGAAATCAAACCGTAATTTAACCCCCTTTCTGATGCAGCACATCCAGGTAGGTTAACACTAAGTAAAACAATATGAATGGTGTGCATAATAGAGAGAAAACACCTTAACATGTCAGGAATACATTTCAGCAAATAATGTAAATGATAAAACATTGGCTCTCCTGACATGCAAAAATAAACCGTAGGAGTAAAAGTTATGACACAAAACATCTGCTCACCAACTACTTTGTGACAACTTTTAGACAACTATTTTGTATATTATTTGTAAGTACAGTAGTTAACATTTGAAGTCAACATAGTGTTACATAAGATAAGATATTCAGATTCAGTTACTGAAGTCCAAGCCACTATTCAAAGACATGCCAAACAAAAAAACAATGATGTAAAAAAAGGTAAACAAGATGGTGCCATTACTGTAGATGAAAAGTTTGATCCTGCATATGAAAGTCAAATTCTTCCCTACTCTATAGTATGGAGAAAAAAAATTAAAAACAGTAGGTGAAAAGTGCCTGAATGACATACTTCCACTGAGATTTAGAATTGGGAATTCAATGGCACTTTAATATTCCATGAGACCAACACAGTCTCACAACTGTTATATTGCCAGTGCTGGAGAAGGAGAGTGCAGGAGATCGTGGAGTAGAGTAAACAAAAGTCTTTTTAATCATCAAACAATAAACTGAAATAACACACAGAGAGTACTCTGCACATCTAACACTAACATTGACTGACAAACTAAGAACTCAAAAGACAGGGTATACGTACACACGGGACAAATGAATAAACAGCTGGGGAAACACAGGTGGAGACGAATCTACTAATAATTACATACAACAGGAAAGACCAAATAAGGAAAGCACATGGGGTCCGTTCTGCTTGATACATCCGAGATGAATTGAAACATCTAAAATGAGATCATCGCCCTAACTATGAGCTCACTAATCCGGTTCTCCAAACACACCAGGGGGGTATTCCGGAAAGCAGGTTATGCGAAATACCCGGGTAAGTTTAAGGGTAAGTTAGTGGATAACATCAACTTTCGCTTCCAAAAACCAAGGTAACTTTATGGGTATGTATGTAACCATAAGAACTTACTCTCTGAAGATAATCTGCTCAGTAGCAGGTTATGTTCCAGGGTTAGTTTGTTTCAGAAGGTTACTGAGGATGGCATCCCCTTTTGATCCTGTGGACATTGAGGCACAAATTATACAAAGTTTTGCACCAGGACAGAGTTATAAGACTGCGTATTGATGTATTTTCATTTCCTAATGGTTATTTAAAAGAGCGTTATCGGTTTTCAAAAGACTTGTTCATTTATTTTGTTCATATTATTATTTATGTCACATTTCTTGAGACCACTTATTGCAAATGTCTCAGAACAGAGGAAAAAATAATGCTTCAGTTTTTTTGCGTTAGGGCATTTTTTGTACAATGTGGCCATGTGCAGTGGCGGTTCTACATAGAATTACTCTCTGGGAGAGACCCCCATTTGGACCCCCCAACCATAATTATGTAGCGATAACAGATGTTTGACGCTGTGAGTGATAGTGTATGCCGATTACCTTATATATGTGATAAGAAAAAGAATTTTAAATGACGAAGTTATAGTATTGGAATGTCTTGCCGTTAATTCTCTAACCTTGGGAATACTGATACCATGCTTCTTTACATAACCTTTTATTTTATTTTTGAGCACCATAATGTATCTGCATTTAGCTAAACCAATGATCAAGCTTATTTGTGTCTTGCAATACGTGATTGTAGGATAACATCAATGAATTAACTTTGAATAAAACAACCAATCAGAAGAGATGAGTTGCACTTCTGCTATCTTTCAATCATTCAAATCTTTGTTCTTGCGCGGCAATATCAAGTCAGTCCATTACACATCTCTCTCCATGACGGTAACAGTTAAATGTTTTTATAACGGCTGCAAATAAACCAAACCCACCTGAACTAACTTGAAAATAAACACATATAACGTTATTTTTTATTTTTTTAGTCGTATTGCTTTTTATTCAATAATATTGGCTTTGATTCTTCATACACTTGCATTAAAACTTCCAGCTCCGCCTCCTTGAAAAATGCCGCTCCCTTTTTTTTACTGTCATTTTCCATTTTGACTCGTGAAATCTGTGATCCATTAAAACTTCTTTATGCAGGCATTAACTCTGGGTAACCAGAAGAAGGTTGATTACACTTGCTCTTCTCATGTTTGAGGTAAATCAATAAAGAGGTTATGTTTTACCAAATGGTAAGTTAGCCAAGCTTTCTGGAATACGCCCCTGTTGTTGATGATTAGTATAGCTAGATTGAGTTGTCTTGAGCTGTTGATTATTGTGCGTTTTATGTGGGAAAAACGTTTTATCGAGTGTAATATTAGTGGGGTGATATGCTTGGAAATAATATTTTAAGTCTTTCATTTGATTCGTTATAGTGCGCCACGCAATAGCAAAAAGGTTGGTCCCTTTAGTACTTTTTAAACAAAGTCTCAGCTTCAGTTTTATATTGTGTCTTACAGTAATGTGTTGTTCAAGCTCTTTAATAATC
>JAUCMT010000776.1:0-10756 GCA_032357475.1 Enteromius thamalakanensis | reverse complement strand
TTTTTTAAAAAAAAAAAAAAAAAAAAAAAAAAGCTTAGCTTTTTTCTTTTGCAGAACTATGACGTTGCTGATTTAAGTGTTTTAATAGATTATACATTTCAGGCATCAGTGGTGTTGAACAGAACGCGCTTGCCGAGATTAATCAACGTAGGTTTCTTTTCTTATTCTATATACTTTTTATTATTTGGTATTAAACACCCAGCATGAAATTAAACAAATTTGTTTTGTTTTTCTCGCATGTGCAGTAACAGACCGCTTGAATAACTGAGGCATACACAACGGTAAATAAAAAAATTTCCAATCCTACCCGGGCTTCAAACCGCTATACATTTTCGAGTCAATATTAATTTCACGGTGGATTGATTTAATTCATTTGACTTTTTTCTTTTTCACATTTGCAGCGTGGACATCAGCTAACGATACCAAGGACGAGCCGGCTTGAAAAAGATGCGCTGTCGCTTTCGTTTCCCCCACAAATTATAGTAAGTGTTAAACAGTAATATATTAAACTAGTGTACTAAGTCTTATGTTTCTACTATTTAAAATATATCCTTTCAAAAAATTTAAAGCAGACTGCCCTAGACTAGTGTTTTGGGGCCATCGTGTAATCGGTAGCGGTACTGCAAGTTAAAGAGAGAATGAGACGTTTTAATGTGTTTTTTTCTCATTTATTTTTTTCAGATGGGGCATCGACCAGTATTCATTTTCCACAATCTGTGATCATTCAAGGTATTTTATTTGTGCTGTTTAGTTATAATGTTAAAATTATTTTTATTTCTCAAAGAGAATTTTGATAGGATGAAGATTATAAAAAATGGTACTTTTTATAACGCCATATTGTTTTATTCTTTACAGACCGTGAAGCAGTACTAGTACCAAGTAAGTATATTAAGACATTTTATATCAATATTGTCTTATTTATTTTAATTTATTTTTATTTTTTTCTACCCAGATACGCCATCAGAATCACACGTATCAGATCATGATAATAGAGATGAGGAACAAATAATTCCGGGTAAGTGTATGGTACAGATTATTTAAACCAAATTGAATTTATTTTATTTTAATTAATTAATTAATTTATTTTACAGAAACTGGTTTGGAATCTGGGGCATCTATAGCTGGCGACAGCGTTGAAGACCAAATCACAGGTGGATCATATTATTTTTATTAATAAAAATGTTATACATAACTATGATTTCCTTTAAAACATTATTTCCAATTATTTATTTTGCTTTTTATTTTATTTTATTTTAGTTCAACAAAATCCTAGGATTGAAAACGCAGACGATTGGACTGAGACACAGTTACAAGCTTGGGAGTCTGCGAGTTGGACTGACGAACTGTCGAGCAGGCGTGGAGGAAGACAAACACCGTTCGCTAATCGAGAATCGGACGACGAAGAAGCATTGTCAGACCGGAATACAGCAACGGCCGAGAGTGTACAGCAGCTGCGTGACTTTATTAACGTGAGATTTGACACACTGCGTGACGAAATAGTCGAGAGACAGAATGCAATCTTTGGCGAACTACGAGGGTATATCGACGAGAAATTTCGACAGCTCGCAGACAACTTACATCACACGTCAGAGATTCACACACGACTGTTGCAGGCTCAAATGAGTGAATATTCGGCGTCGACACAAGACATTCTGATAAGGCAAAATCGTGAGATGCATCTAATTGTTTCCCTACTTTGTGCCTTGTCTAATTTTCTACATCGTTAAATAATATATATGGAATACATTTCTATATGTTTTAGTATTTTTCTGTATGCTTTTGAATATTCCTGTCTCCCCCTGTATGCTTTTGTATATATGCTTTTGTATTTTTCTGTTTGCTTTTGAATATCTCTGTCTCCCCTGTATGCTTTTTCTATATACTTTTGTGGTTTAATATTTTGACAACACCTGTATGTTTTCTATATGCTTTTGCATCTGCATATTTCTGACTACGTTATTTTATTTCTGTATCATTCACATATTATTTGAAGTTTGTATCGTTATTTGAATAAGTTCCTGCTTGCTCTCTCTCTCTCTCTCTCTCTCTCTGTCTCTTCTAATACACATTGCTTCAACACACTTGTATTTTTAAATACTTTTAAAAACCTTTTATGTCTTTCTATTTTTGAATACAATTATCAATTTCACTTATACGTTATATTATTTAACTTTAAATGCATTTAAAATTTTTATAATGGGATTCTATTTTTGAAATAGCTTAAAACTTACATTTTTTATAATGACTACCCCTATATAAAAAAAAAACTACATGATGACTACTATAACCCCTATATCTAATCATTAAAAAAAAAAAAAAAAAAAAAAAAAACATTTTATAATGGGTCCTATTTTTGAATACGACTATATCTACACCTTTTTAAACTTTAAAAACATTTAAAAATTTTATATCAGCTTACTATTTTGATCTCTCATATCTCTCAACCTCTCTCTCTCTCTCACCCACTATATTTGCATGATTTTTATTATAATCTACCATCTTTGAAATTGAATGCTTTTTATATGCTTCTACACATGGTTAACATTTTGTAATTTTTTTTCTGTCGGCCATCTTGTTTTGTAGTTCATTTGTGACCAGAGGCCATCTTGTCTTGCTTTTTTCTGTATATTGTCGGCCATCTTGTTTTGTAGTTTATTTGTGACCAGCGGACATCTTGTTTTGTAGTTTTTTCTGTATAATTTCTGCCATCTTGTTTTGTAGTTCTTTTGTGATCAGCGGCCATCTTGTTTTGTAGTTTTTTGTGACAACCTGCCATCTTGTTGTGTAGTTTTTTTTTGTGTTTTTTTTTTTTTTTTTTGTATATTTGATAGATACATTTGACTTAGTATAGCATAATGGATGTTGCGGGCAGCCAAAACGGTCAGTCAGAACAATCTCTCTCAGATCCCTTACAGAATGCCATTGACACGTATACAGACGACCCCGATGGCGTGGCACACATATTACAAAGATTATTAGATTCCTATCCGAATCATGTCGATATGCCATTTAATGTTAATCAAATGCAAAATAGTTACAATTTAGATCAGATAGAAACAGAAATAGAGCGGGGTCTAAACACCGATTTATGTAATCTATTGCAGACGGAGATAAATAGATAAGGCCATCAACCAGTACAAAGCGGAGGAGTGACAATCGCTTCATGACATAGCAACGTTTGAAAAACTGCTAGGTATCAAAATTGTAGTTTTTTATAGATCAAATGCTGGAGTGTTAGAATCATTTAAAACTCATGATGAATTTAATCCAAAGACGGCGTTCCTTTATTTACACGAGGAACATTACTACATGATTCATTGGTTCGGACTATGTATGTCAATTCTGTTATAAAGGCTATTCAAAAACCAATCAGCACCATTGCAAGTACATCTGTAACGTATGTTTCGACCCCGAATGCAGCAAACATCCGAAAAGAACCGTTCACTGTCACGATTGTCGTAGATTTTGTAACTCGGATTACTGTTATGCCATGCACAAGAAACCTCGACCCGGGAAAGAAAAACCAACATGTGATGTTATAAAATATTGCAGGCTGTGTAACAGATGGTACGAAATTATAGGACCGATCGATGATCACAAATGCGCACCCTCTCGATGCGAGGATTGTGGAGAAGAGCTGCATGGCGAAGGCCTGCATTTCTGCTACATACCACCCTGTCCTCCCAAGGAACCCAGTGAACGTTATGTTTTTTACGACTTTGAAACACGTTATGATGATGGAAGACACATTGCAAATTTTGTTTGCGCAATCACTTTCGATGGGGAACGATTTGTGGCCGAAGGTAACAACTGTATAGAGCAGTTGATCACACACTTCAGACAGCCGCGATACAAAGGCTACTGTTTCATAGCCCATTACGCAGCAAGATTTGACTCTTTTCTAATTCTCGAATGTTTTTGCAAAGCGGGGACTACTTTTGACGTTATCATGCAGGGTTGCAAATTAATCTTCATGTACGATGAGGCTTTTGCTCAGCGATACATAGACAGTTACAGCTTCATACCGATGGCCCTGTCTATGATGCCCGCCGCTCTAAACCTGACTACCACAGAAATAGGTTACTTTCCCCATAATTTCAACAGGTTGGAAAATGCAAATTACGAGGGTCCTTACCCCGACAAAAAGTTTTATGGGTATGAAAACATGTCGGATAAAGATCAAACAAAGTTCGATGTTTGGTATAGCTCAACCACCGGGAAATTCTTTCGTTTCAGGAAGGAGTTGCGTGCCTACGGCATAAACGATGTAATTTTGCTACACGTAGCGTGCATGAAATACAGACAAGCGTTCATAGACTGTACCGAACTTGATCCGTTCAACTTTACCACGCTAGCAAGCTGCTGCATGGGTGTCTTCAAGACCCATTACCTCGATAGAGGCACGCTGGCTCTGACGCATAATAACATGTACGTCCAGCACAGCAAGACATACTCTAACGTGTCGATAGAATGGCTCGAGTATGTGAAAAAGACCCGCAACTTAGACATTCACCACGCTCTAAATCACGGCGAAATGCAAATAGGCAACTACCATTTAGACGGGTACTATGAGCAGAATGGCCTGAGGCACGGGCTAGAATTCAATGGATGCGTGCATCATGGATGCGAGAGACACTACGAGCCTCACAAAACTCACCCCCTATCCGGTATACCTTTCGGTGTTCTCAGAAGAATGTCTGACGAGAAGGTCGACATTCTACAAAATGCATACGGTGTACAGGTAGAGACCATATGGGAGTGTGAATGGCAGAAAATGAAACGCACCGACCCCTCGGTCATTGAATTCATGAGTACTTATACCGCTCCCGAGAGACTGAAACCTAGAGATGCCCTTTTTGGCGGTCGTACTAACGCGTACAAGCTCTACCACAAGGTCGCGGATGGGGAAAAGATAAGCTATTACGACTTTTGTAGCCTTTATCCCTACTGCCAGTCTACAAAATCATACCCGACCGAACACCCCCAGATCATTTTCAACAATTTCGAACCCATTGAAAATTATTACGGTCTTGTCAAAGCTACCGTGTACCCTCCACGAAAATTGCTACATCCGGTACTACCTTACAGATGCGGCGGGAAGCTAATGTTCCCATTATGTCGCACATGCGCTCATGACGAAAACCAGACATCCGAATGCACACACACGGACGATGAGCGGGCGCTCTCAGGGTCTTGGGTCACCATCGAGCTTTTAAAGGCGATCGAGAAGGGTTACGTTGTAGTCAAAGTCGACGAAGTCTGGCATTTTCCTCAGAGGACTGATACATTGTTTCGCGGATATGTAAAGCAGTTTTTGCAACTGAAACAGCAAGCTTCAGGCTACCCGTCGAACGTGACCACCGATGTTGAGAAAGCCGCTTACATTCAGGAATATTATGAAAAAGAGGGGATCCGACTCGTGCCTGAAAAAATCTGCCACAACCCCGCCCAGAGGGCCATAAACAAGCTTTTACTCAACAGTTTATGGGGAAGATTCTCTATGAGGGAGGATTTACCATACACCATGCTCGTGAAAGATCCTCAAGTCTTCACAGACATTGTTTTTGGTAAAACCGAAACTCTAAAATTTTTCAAATTCGTCTCGGACGACGTTGCCATCGTCCAAATAGGATCACGTAAAGAGGATGTTCATTCCACCAAGGACGTAAATGTGTTTATTGGAGCATTTACGACGGCTCACGCCCGGTTGGAGCTGTACGACCTGATGGACAAACTCGGCGATCGTGTTTTGTACTCGGACACAGACAGCGTCATTTTTGTATCTAGGGACGGCGACTGGATGCCGCCTCTGGGGGAACATTTGGGGGATCTGACGGATGAGATAGGGGATGGTGACTACATTACAGAGTTCTGCTCCAGCGGCCCTAAATCATACGGTTACCGCACGAGCAAGGGTAAAGTATGCATGAAAGCTAAGGGTATAACTCTGAATGCAAGGAATTCGCGAGCTATATGCTTAGAGTCATTGATTGGTCTGGTTGACAACTACGCAATGTCTCGCGATAAAACACAATGCATCCTGGCACGCTCTGAAAACATTGTTAGGGATAAAAAGCACCTCACACTGCACAACAAGACAGTCGAGAAAAAGTTCAAGGTGGTGTATAATAAGCGTAGGCTTCTACCCGATTTCAATACGCTTCCTTATGGCTACTGATGCGATGATGCGTAGAGGTGTTCGTGACGCTACACAATTTGACTTTAGGCTGCAACATCCATTTTCCTGTGTTATCAGCGGACCATCCAATAGCGGGAAAACCTATTTTGTAAAGAACTTGATGGAAAAGGGGTTAAATATGATTTCTAAAAAAATTGAAAACATTGTTTATATTTACAATTGTTGGCAACCCTTGTACGATGAACTGCTTAAACTGTATGACATTAAATTTGTTGAAGGAATACCAGCGTCTCTGAATGATGATCATTTACTACCCTCTGACAAGACAAATCTTTTGATTTTGGACGATATGATGAGCGAGGCTAGCGGCAATGCGCAAGTCCAGAAAGTCTTTACGCAGTTTGTACATCATCGTAATCTTAGCGCCATATATATTGTACAGAATTTATTTGCGCAAGGTAAATCGAGCAGGACCATTAGCTTGAATACAAATTATTTAATTTTGTTTAAAAACCCTCGCGATGCTAATCAAGTGATGGTGCTCGGGAGACAAATGTATCCGACAAATGTGAAATACTTTATGGAGTGCTATCAAGATGCGACGAGTCAACCTTACGGATATCTCATGATAGACTATAAAGCGAAAACGCCTGAACAGTACAGACTCAGAACGGGGCTGCTTTCCGATCGTCAAGTGGTTTACCTTCAGAAGAAAAGACTGTGACCATGTCCGCCAAACTTTGTAAACACCTACCTCTGTTAAAGATGTTACATAAAGCAGCGCCTAAGCACCGAAGACTTATTTTACGATCGGCGTCTGACGAACTCATTTTGGCACTCTGCGAGGTGGCTCTAAACATCCTCTATGGTATGATTCCGGTCACTAGTCAACAGTATCGGAAACTGAAAAGGAGGAAATCTGAGATTAAATTTCTCGCCGATAAGAAAATCGGATTAAGAGCCAAGAAACGGATCGTCAACCAGAAGGGCGGATTTCTTTTACCTCTCCTAAGCGTTGCAGTCCCCTTTATTTCCAGCTTGATATTGGGCAGGCAGGGGTAACCATGGGGTAAGCCGAAAAGATGTATCTCGTACCCCAAAATCAGCTGGAGAAGATACAAACACTACCCCCGCGTAAAAACATTCAACAGTTTGTAGAGAACGATCTGGATACGGCCATAAGAAATATTTTACACAGAAATGATTTGGACCAGCGTGAAAAAGCTAAACTGTACTCAAACATCCTAACCAGGTTTTTAACAATCGTTAAACAAGGTCATCGTGAAAGCGGTGTTTTAACACTATCCCTGCCGGTTCCTGACCCCGGTCATAAAGACAATGTTACACCAGTTACCCCTGGAGAGAATGCAGGATCGGAGGATGTCATAGCCGAAATTCTGAAGAACATGCCGTCGAGAAGCTTGAAAAATACTAGATACATACTAGACAAAATGTCTAAGGCTAAAGGACTCAGTACATGGAACGATCTCGGAGAGTTTGTGTTTAAGGGTAAAGTCGTACAGGGGTCCCACATGCTCGATTTGATAAAAAATGTTACGGCTGCACATCCAGTCAGGGATGATCGAAGACCTCTAGGATGGTCAGAGTTTCTACACGCATTTGCCGAATTAAACATGCCATTCTCTACGGTACCTAATCACCATGTAAGAAGCCTAATTTCTTCTTTAAAAAACGACCCCGGAGGTCTCACCCCCATACCTAAACCTACACCAGCTTCCAAAAAAGCAATTAAAAAAAGACTTTCGCGTACCATGCCGGATGAACCTTCTTTCAAATTAGCAACTACTGATCGAAGACAATGGCTGGAATATTGACTTTTGTAATTTCATATTTTTAAATAAAAACGCATGTGAAATCATCATTATGGTTTTCGAGTATTTATTTATTTATGTCTCATAAACATATTACACGTTTGTACACAGTGAATACATGAAAAGGATTTCTCATCACACACGTTAGATCTTAGTTTTTTCACAAATATTAATACCATTTTATCATTTTTAATAGAGTCATCGCAGTACAGGTTCATCACATAATTATAGTCTCTACCCCTAGCTAAATGGTATAGGAAAAACACACAGTGATGTCCGCAGGCGTCCGATGTAAAATCCTGGACGCGTTTGTTAGAATATAACACAACGCTGCCATTGGTTATTAAAAAGTTTTTGATGGATGCCGGAAATCGGTCGCTATCGTGAGCGTTACCGAAGCTGTCGAAAAAACAGACGTAGTCCTCTCGAGCTAAATAAGCTGCTACCCAGTGTTCCCCCGGTTGATCCGAAGGGTCCGTGTTAATGATGATCATTGCTGGCAAGTTCCTTATAGGATCTTTAGGCAAGTGATCACATGGAAATACTCAGAGAAAATGAGTGTTACATGATATTTTGTCCATAATAGCGGTGAGTTGCAAGGTGTTCATTTTTTTTTTTTTCAGAAGTAATCGACCAGAACCTGTCTGCGGTTTGACACTTCGATGATACTGTCAAACACAGCGTAAACAATTAGATTAATAGTTTGTGTCAGAGGTTGTTTGAAACGAGCTTCGAGTCTGATATTGCCGGACTTGATTAGCGAAATGTGATGTCCGCAGTCTTCGTCAGGCGTCAGGTTAAAGGCGTAAAGTGAATAACCTTTCAGAAAATCATCCCTGTTGATAGAAAGCGGTTGATTTTTAAGATGTCTCCCGGTAGCTGTAGCCAGCTGGTAGAACTCACGCACGGCTGATCCTGAGGCATAGTCTGGCTGGAGAGGCTTAGCGGGTATTTGTTGACCATCCACATACACTGCCAGGAACTCCAAATTGTAATGATTGAATGCGAACGGATTTTTATTGTAGGCCCCTGTGAACGAGTCGTTATCCACCATAGCCAGGACAATAGATTTTGGTAAGGTCCCCAAAAATAAGTTTTCTTGATTTGACACTCGGGATCCTGTCGGTATGGAGAAATTTTTTAGACATACCCTGTCTATAGGGTACTTGGCAGTGTTCGAAAGCAATGTTTGGGCGTGGGCCAGCCTCACGGGCGGCGATACAGACACTTTCTTGACAAAAAGTGATGCTGAAACAATATTTAATTTATAGGCCGGATCGTCTCCAGACATCAGACAAAATTCATCCTTGCCTCTGATCATTCGTATTTTTATGTCTACGCCGTTTAACATCAATTTTTCTTGAAAGAAGATATCGCTGTGAATAGGAGCCAGCAGCTCTACAACTTTGCTTCCAGTAGTGTAGAGAGCCCTCTTGGTCAAACCTGCATTACGACCCAAGGGGTCTGTTTCATCCATCTGGCCGGCTGTGTCTTTGAAAAACAGGCCTGCTGAAAAGAGCGACTCCAGGGCATCTTTGCTGTAGTTGATAAGACTCTCGATGATACACCGGTACGGGTAAGTGCTAGAGCTCTGAGATATCAGGCGATCCCCCAGACTGATGTCAACTTGTGAAAATATAGTAGCAGCCGGGTAGTTTATCAGCCCCACCTTTGCAGTGTCCGCTAAATTAGTTCCATTAGGTTTTGTGATTTTAAGGCGAAGAAAGAGTAGCGTGTTATTTAGGTCTATGTAATCCTCACCGGCCCCTGCTATAAAAAACTCCAAAGGCGATGAGTCTGATATGGCGGCCAAAGGGGGCACTTCTAAATAAGCATTTTTCTCGATAACCGTCTGTGTCAGCGGTACGGTAAACAAATCCAACTCTGACTTAATACACTCTCCCGACATGCGATGCAGTAGCGACATGTTAGAATATGGTCTTTCCGAATCTAGCGGTCGAGATGTTTCTCTTTACAGCCTTCTTACGCTTTCTAGACGCGACTGATGTTTTCTTCGACCTGCTCTTTGTTTTCTTTGTTCTCTTTATTGAATAACCACGCCTCCTTATACCGGGGGGCCTGGATGTCGTCTTACGAGCCATAACCATAAGGCCTGATCCGTCTTGAGCTCTGGTGCTATCGTTAGACGCTCTCGACATCACATTTGCGACGACGTCTGATGCAATATTTTTAGCAGCCGATTTTAGGTGTGGTTTAGCGATGCTAAATCCTCTTTTTAACAACGGTACGGCTAGTCTAAACAAGCCTCTAAAAAGACCTCCTAAACCAGCTCCGTACATAACAGACCCACCGGCGTAACCCGGCAGTCCTCCCCCTGCCTGATTTCGATAATACTCGACATAATCAGCGTCGTTCATCCCTCGGTGGTTGTAATAAGACATGGTTTTTAAAATGTAGATTATTTCACCGGTCTAAAGTGTAGTTTTACAACGACTTTTCCGTAAGAGAAGGGTATTTCGCGGTTTTGATCATCCTTTACTTCTACGGTGATGTCCGTGATGAGCGTCTTGTTGACCTGCACGTAATGGGGTTTGTCGTATCTGACACTGACGCCAACGTTGCCTCCTCTTGTTATATGTACGCATCTTAAAAGTGGTACGTATGAATCACCCACCGATTGGTACTCGATAATGTCGGTATAAACGTACATGGTGTAGAATCCGGCGTTGATGTCTGCTTGGTGAGGTGCATCTGTAATAGCGGATTTTGTGAAATCAGCATTTTCGTGGTAGGCGGACCGTCCTAAAGCCTCGCCGGGTTTTAC
>JAUCMT010000775.1:0-10764 GCA_032357475.1 Enteromius thamalakanensis | reverse complement strand
TTCTGTGAATGTTCCCTGAACATAATTCACTCTTGTTGACCCAACCATTGCTGTTGCTGTACAGACTGGTGCCTTTGTGCAGAGTTTTGTTGAGTTTTCTGTATTTTTATGAACATGGAAAGGCCTGGTAGGGTTTAAGCTTTTAGTGTTTTGTTATTCTGGACATTTAAAAGAGTTTACACAATATAAAATAATGTTTGTTAGGATTTATTTGGTTACCATGGTGGTGAAGAGTGGAGCTTGTGCTTAGGTTGTCATACTTGTCTGATTTATTTTTTTATCGAATGGGAACATAACAGACATCATAATACTTGAACACATGCTAAACACTTCATCTGCAGCACACATGTAATGATCGAGTAAAATCTTCTTATCACTAACATTAGCAAATTAAATTAGCACACAGTTCATGTAGCCATAGCTCTCTACACTTCATCATAATGGTAACATTAAAAATCAACATAAACCCTTTTAAATGTCAAATATAACTGAACAACAAACTATAAAAAGTCTTTCCTTTTACTAAAACACATGAACAGCATTTAATTACAACATTTATTCTCATGATCTATCCATATGCAATGCATGCTGGGAACTAGAAATCCACTGCTCAGTTTCAATCAGTGTTGTTGACAAATGTGATTTCATTTAGCATAATAACATTAAGTGCAAATGACAACTGAGTAAAAAAAACGTCTAGGTTACGAACGTAACCCACGTTCCCTGAAGGAGGGAATGGAGACGTTACATATGGGAGCTCGCCAGAGAGACCATATGTTAACATGGCCGCTGAAAAAATCCGCGCTGCTTACGCCCTGCTCACCATGCAGTGTGAAACTGGCGTGAGCCATTTTATTCTACTGTGACAAAGTGTGTATGTGGCAAATCAGAAGCGTCAGTAAGTTATAACTGGTTATGGTCTATTACTGAACCGATACTGAATTGTCTTCGTCTGCCCCGTGATGCATCGTAGAAACGATTAATTTTGAAACCTCTACTACCTGGGGGTGGAGCCGCCATTCTCCAGGGTGGCTGGACTGCCGCGAAAGCTTTTTTTTTTCGTGTTTTTTCACGTAGCGGTTTCATCCACTTGTGACTCCACAGGAGCAGATGGCGGGCAAGCTGTGACATACGGCGGGAACGCAGACCACCTTGTTTGTTGATGTACGCAACAGCCGCAGTGTTGTCTGTCCGGACTAACACGTGCTTGTGGCGCAGTGTTGGAAGAAAATGATGCAGTGCGAGAAACACTGCCATTAGCTCAAGGCAATTGAAATGCCAAAGCACTCGGACGCCTGTCCAGGGACCCGAAGCTGCTTGCCCGTTGCATACAGCACCCCAGCCCTTGAGAAAGGCATCCGTGTTGACCGTGTTGACATGTTCGAGACATGTGATAACATGTGTTGACATGTGTTGACGACATGTTTCGAAACCTGTCCTAGGGGTACTCCGACCTGTAGGAAAGCAGGAAACGCCAATCCGAAGTGTGCCACGGTGCCATGCCCATCTCGGGACCAGATCGTGTAACCATCGCTGAAGCGGTCTCATATGTATCAAGCCCAGCGGTGTGACCATGGCTGCAGCTGCCCTATGCCCTCAGGAGCCTCTGAAAAGTTTTGAGAGGAACCGCTAATTGCTGATTGCTGAGGTGCCGGAGCACTATGTCCTTGTGCATGCACAACAAATCCTTTGAGTGAGCTATTATCAGCCAGTCGTCGAGATAGTTGAGAATATGGATGCCCATCTGCCACAGCGGGGAGAGGGCACCCTCTGCGACCTTCATAAAGACCCGGGGAGACAGGGACAAGCCAAAGGGTAAGACACGATACTGATGTGCTCGACCCTTGAACGCAAACCGCAGAAGGGGTCTGTGGTGATGCAGAATCGAGACATGAAAGTACTCGTCCTTCAGGCCGATGGCTGCAACCCAATCCTGGCACCGAATACATGTCAGTATGCGCTTCGTAGTGAGCATCTTGAATGGCATCTTGAGAAGAGACCGATTCAGAGCTCTCAGATCCAGGATCCGTCTCAACCCACCACTTTTTTTGGGCACGATAAAGTAAGGGCTGTAAAACCCCCGACCTCATCTCGGCTGGAGGGACAGGCTTGAATGTTTCCTTTGCCAGTAGGACAGCAATCTCCGCAGTACGGCAGCTTGGCTCTCTAAGCGGGCCGAAGTATAGTGAATGCCGCGATACCGGGGCGGGAGCCTGGCGAACTGAATCGCATAGCCAAGGCATACCGTCCAAATCAACCACTGCGAGGGGACCGGGAGGGCTATCCAGACTCTGAGCCGCGTCAACAGGGGTATCAAGGGAACGTTGACCGCCGTGCCAGCAATGGGACAGCCCGTAGCGGGACGGGGACAGGAACTGTTCGTCTGGCTGCATTGACCAGCGCTTACCTGTCTCCCTGGCTCCCGCGCTGGCGACACAGCGTCCTGGGTCAGCATCTGTGAAGACAAAGAGATTTGTGTTAGATAGGGACCTTCGGACACTGGGCCCGGAGATGATGAAATCTGTGTTAAGACTGGCTCTCTCTGTGTGTACAGAAACTCCTGGCCCTCCTCCAGGAGTGGGGACGGAGATGTCATCAACGTCACCCGAAGAGCAGTCCTCATCACCTCTGGGCTGCCTGTGTCAGGAACACTTCCCGCCCCTCCTGGTGTTAAAGGCTGGTCCCTGATCAGCAGAAGTCAGAAGTCCGCAAGGCTTTCACCCCGGACGGAACATTCTGAATACTCACCTGGAAACCGCCCCAGCGCCTGGCATGCGCAGGAGGACGCAAGGGGAGCCGTCTCGCGAGCGAGAGGCGGGACTTTAATGTAGCCATGGTCATACGCTCACAAAAGCTGCCTCAGCGTGTGCTCGACCCAGACACACAAGACACAGATCATGCCCGTCCGAAGAGGTAAGGAAACTCCCGCACCCAGAAGCGCATGATCGGCTCGACGTTCCGGTGAACACGTCACCAACCATGGGAAAAATTAGCTCTTTCTCCTGGTTGCTCAGGGAAGACCTATTGCGGCAGCTCTGTGCAGTCAAAAAGGTCTTTGCTCGCTGGATTTGCAAGATGACTGGCACATCCAGCCTTTAAGAAGGCTACCAGCCCGCAGGATCCGCTGACGGCCGTCCAGATAAAACGTTGTTAGACGTGAGAGTAGAAAAGCAGGAACTCTTGAAAGCAGGACTCTTCCTCGTATCAGTCTCCAAACTCGCAGAGGGGGTCTCCTGAAGTAGCTCAGTAACTCTGCATGTGCATTCCGCTCGTGCCCTCTTATACACACAGTGATGAGGTGCACCTGAGCGCAATCAAGTGCTCGCCAATATTCATTGGCCTTTTGTATAAAGCTCAAAGGCATTTGTTCTCTCTGGCGAGTTCCCATATGTAATGTTGAAGTGATTCGACTGAAAGGGTAACTAAAGATTTGTGTTGTTTTAGCTTATTTTAATCAGTAAACTGAGCAAACAACTAAAATCTCAGAGTGTACTCAGAGTGTAGGAATGACTTTATTTGAAACATGTAGAAGTGTTTTTTTACATTTTAAACAAAGCAGAGGATTGAAAAAGAGACTTAAATATTAATAAATGTGGTGTAGCGATTGTTAAAAAACTTTTTTTAAAAGGTTTTATGTTGCAGTGATTGACCCCATGGAAAATAAAAAACCCAAAACATTCTTTAGAATGTCTTCTTTCAATTTCCACAGAAGAAAGGTCACTCTCTTAAAAATAAAGGTGCCTCTCGATGCCATAGAAGAACATTTTTGTCTAAATGGTTCCATAAAGAACCTTTAACATCTAAAGATGTTTCACAAAAGGTCCTTTGTGGTGAAAGAAGGTTCTTCAGATTATAAAAAGGTAAGAAAGAGATGAATGGTTCTTTGTGCAACCAAAAAAGGTTTTTCTGTAGCATTGCTTGAAGAACCTTTTAAAGCACCTTTGTATATAGAAGAGTATATAGAAGTTTAAATATATAACACTATAAATAAAGTTGCCAAAAGGGGATTGTATCATCAATGCCATAGAAGAGCACTTTTGGGTTCTCTAAAGAACTTTTTAGCGAACAGTTCTAATAAGAAGCCTTTATTCTTAGTGTGAAGAACATATTAAAATATATAAAATACATTAGTGCAATATAAGATTGCATGTTATTTTTAAAAAGTTAACATTTAATTGTTCATGGTCATTTTTCTATTTTGCAGTTGGTGTTCACATTTGCTTACTAACTGATCAAGAAATAGTAGAGAAGATTTGACAGACCTCTGCTGCACACATCCATCTCTCTCTCTGTCTCTTTGTCTGAGGTCAGATGTTAGAGGTGTGCCCTCTCATTAGGGGGTCTTGGTGAAGCTGTTCTTTATGCACCACACTGCGGCGTATGCTAATTAGTCCCAAAAACTGCCAAATCAGCACGAAGAGAGAATAAATAATTAACATGCTCTGATTCATATCTGGAAACCCTTCTATTATAATGGTTTACACTCCATCATTAAACAGACAAACACCTTTCAAGCTCTGATCCTCCTTTGCAAACTTCCATGGTTGGTCAGCATGTAAAGCAACAGTCTACGTTACGGGAGGGTCCTGAAAACCTCTAGTTAATTCCCATCATTCACCTCTCTGATCTTTATACTGGTATCAGAACCAGACCTGACCTGACTGAAAACTTTCAGAAAAACTCAGTGTGCACTGCATAAGCAATGCATGAATGACAGTGATTTTAATGTTAAAAAAACTGTAAAAATACTACAGTACATTCACAGGAGAAACCATAAACTGATAAAACCATAAAGTTCATCATGTGACTTTCTCATCATCACCTGCATGTGGTGCTTATCAGTGTATTTCAAAGGTACAAAACTAAGTACTTTAATAGGTTGGTATATTAACATTATATCAGTTAATGAAATAACGGTATTAAACTGTAAATTTTGTTGAAAATAAATGTAAAAAATGTTGTTACTTTATTTTTTTACAGTCAAATTCCAGCAACAAAAGCTGCCAGTTTTTAACCATAAATTTTACAGATTTTTGGTGCGAAACCATGCTCTATAATTGTGAACAAGGTTAGTAATCTCTGTGATCCGTTCTCTCTTTGGGAAGGGGTTTCACGTTCATGTTCTCCAATTCACCTGCTTTAAGATGCAGAACTACATTTTTCTTTAATTTATTCAAGCAAACTTTTAGTTCTACACAGATTTGCACCAGGTCCCCAGATGGCACAGTGCTTGTCCCGGCAGTTCCCAGCAAAGCCAAAAGAACAGCTGCTATGGCAGTGATAGGTGTTCCATCACAGAGCGGCTGCCCCCTCGGAGGGAAGGGTACATGGCCTGACGGACTGGCACTCCTGCTTTCATTTTCATCTTCATTTGAACCACAAGCTGATTATGTAATGTCTTAATGAGCAAAACAGGAAAGGAATGATGAGACGTTTGCTGTATGTGTGTGTGTGTGTGTGTGCTCTCCTCACCTTCAGCCAATGAACATCTTGAGCTGATCATGCATTTCACCCTTGCTCAAGTACTTACACTTGAAAAGATAAGAGAGAGAGAGTCAGGTGGAGATGGTTACTTTGCAACTATATTTGATTCCTTATTACAGCATTTTTCTACTTTTTTGCCTCAGCTTCTCCTGGCCTCAGAGGCCACATAGACATTTTAAAGTTTTAGGATGCCTCTACATTATTGTTCTTTGTGTGGGCGGAAAGAATTCCACCTCAAATTAAATAAAATAAAACAAGGTAATTGTGACTGCGATTGTAACTTTAAAGACAAAGATATAGTTCTAAAAATCATTCTCGGTATTAGAGAATAGCAGAGTCCACACCACAACTATAACAATAAAAGCACAGATAAACAATATTGTTAGAATCACTTTCAGAATGATTTTTTTTTTCAGCTGATGAACAATACAAACATTGACAGCCAATTAGAATCAATCCTGCTGTAAGCTGAGCTCTTGAATTTAAAACAGCAGCACACATATTTTAAATATACTCTAGTGTGGATGCTAATATCTTTATAGTTATTTTTATAGTTGTCCTTCTAGGTTTGAACTCAGCTTAACATTGCAACAATATTTTATCTCAAAATGTTTCTTTATGTCTTGGAAAATTACTTTTTATCTTCTGCTTAATTTCTCTTATATCACTATTTTTTTCTAATAATTGTGACTTTATATCTCAGCCCTGTGGCTTATTTCGAATTGTATACTGTATATATATATATACATATATATATATAAACAGTTAACTTATATATATATATATATATATTTTCACCAAATTATTAGGCAGCAAAACTGTTATAATAATAACATATAATAATAATAATTATTTATATAAAATTATAATTATGACAATAATTATAATAATAATAATAATTATAATTTTAATATTAAATAATACATAATAAAATAAAATTAGCATGAAATCAGCATATTAGAATGATTTCTGTAAGATTACAAATTTAAGAAAAAACACATATGATATATATATATTTTTTTTTTATTTATAATAATATTTCCCAAATTTACTGCATTTGATCAAATAAAAGTACAAATGTAATACAAATATATTTAAATTGTATGTACTATTATAATATACTATATTCAAATTAAACATACTATACCATTTAGTATTATATTCCAATGGAGCATATAGATCTCAGAAGAGGAGTGACAACTGTATTTATGTGCAGTGTGTATATGGCCAGAGGGAGATAAAGAGAGCGTGATTCTAAAAGAGCAAGATTTTGGCATCTTTTTTTGGCACCGAGAAAAGGTTAACTAAAGAGAACAAGACAGCAGTGAGAAAGAAAAGATGGTGTGAGGCCAGTGTCTAGACAGAAAAAAAAAAAAACATAACTGAAAGAAAAGTTTAACAAAGACAAAAGGAGAAACATGTTAGTGAGGTAATGCAACTGTGGAATTAGTTTTATCCTGTAAATGTCCATCTGGTGATAGACATTTTTCAGAAGCATCTGGCAGATATGGTCAGCTAGAGATTAAACATCATTTCCTCAGCACAGCACCCTCAAGAACACTTAAACACCCAGAAAGTTTTGCTAATGTCATATTAACATTTAATGACGTCCCTTAACCCGCCAAGAAGGGAGGAAGAAGAATGGAGTAGGAGAAAGAAAAGAGGGAGAAACTCTGAAGGTCTTTAACAGACAGCGAGATGTCAGAGCTGTTGACAGTGTACTAACACAATGTGCTGAGGCGTATTGAAAAAAAGAAAGAAAAGATTCATAATACAGAGAGAGGATGAACGACAGGCAAGTTTTATGCCCTGACCCTTTTCCCATAATGCCAAGCACAGATGGACTTTGACAGAGGCAGACCTAAGGTTGTCATCCGTTTCTTTGCATCTCCAAAAGTCACCAAGGCAGTAAATAAAGATTGACAGTCAGCCTTTGTAGTGATGCTTCAGGGTGACGAGACACAACATGTAAACACATAGACACTCATACACACTGAGGCAAGCATAACTTGATTGAAAGTTGTTTTCTAGCAGAAACTTACTTTATTTTGGTGACAGACAGGTGTTTAATTATCTTTGGATGATCATTCATTTTTTTCTGAGAGCCACAAATAAAAGCTTGTTAAAGTGAGTTCTGCTGTCACATTGACGCTAGTTTAAAAGATCCCATCTAAAATGAGTTTTACTACTTTTATTATGAATGTTGCTACCTGGTGTCATGGCATTAACGTATCTTGGTACCTTGGTGCACTTTTTAGCGAGACAAGAAATATGTACCAATAAGTACATTTTACTGCTTCTAAAAGAAATGAACGCTAGAGGCAGTAAAACTCTGACACCTATTATTTCTTTTCACACAAATAATTCAATTAATTAAGCATCATTTTCACACAGTTACTTGAAGAATATCACGTTATGACTTCAAATGTGCACTAAGGAACATAAAACGGTGTTGCACAAAAATATTATATATATATATATTATTATTATCATTTTTATTTTATTTTAGCATTAACACAATGAAATATTTTATTGCGATAATTGTAATATTTAATTTGATAAAAAAAAAATTGTTATTTTGCTAAATATTAATAATATTAAATTGTCTTGTCTGACTTGCTTTAAGGCAGTGAAGTAATATATGTACTTTTTTATTATGATGTGAGTAGTTTTTTTTATTTTTTATTTTAGCATTAAGACAGTGGGATAATATATTTTATTTATATTATTTTATTATTGCACTATTCATTTTTATTTATTTTTTTTATTTATATGCAAGTCATTTTCTTTTTTTCACATTTAATTTTTTTGCTAAATATTAAAACACCTGACTCACTTGAATAATATATGCATTTTATTTTATTTTATTGTTACACTATTTCTTTTTATTTTATTTTCGCATTAATATGATCCAAATAGTTATATAATATTTTATTTTGTTGTATTTTATTGTTTTGCTATTTTGGTAAATATTATAACTATTACACTGTCTTGTCTGCTTTGCAGCAGTTTTATTTGTCACAGCCAGAAAGTACATTAAAATGTGAAAGAGTATTTCTCTTCAAAGTTCTTCCAAGTTTTCTGTCTTTGTCACATCAGCTCTTCATCTTTAGCTACTTATGCAGTCATTAATCTGCTCTCCAATGATCTTTATTTTATTGATGCTTTTCTTGGAGTCTTTAAGGTTTGGGGTTCAGATGAGGTCTTCATTGTCATGCTCGCGGTTGTCAGGACACGAGGAGGGTGCAACTCAAATCGGCATCGCTCCCGTGGAGACACTTTGCCACGAGGCATTTGTCAATACTGCTAAAGTCAACATGTCGCTCAAGACGCTTCTCACCAAAGGTCTCGTCGGTCAACACTCCACACCAAAATAGACACACTCTCATCTGCAGCTCAAAAGGCTTATGAATGAGCACACACACAAGCGCCCCGGTGTCACACAGAACGCACGCGCCGCGAGCGAACATCCCCGTTTTGGAAACAGTGGAAATCCTGTTGGCTACGGCTGGCAGAGCGATGGCAGAACAAAGAGCGAGGTGTAAGGAGATTTCTCCGTTTCTCTTTAATGTGCCTCACCGAATTCGAAAGCTCATTTCACTAGGGTCTGTAATTTTAGGAGGTTTCTGCTAAGGTGTGTGTCACCTCAGGTGCACTGGAGAGAAATTCTCATCCCTCGTAACACGCTGAAAAAAGTATTGAGAATCGTTCATCATTTATTTCATATTGAGCAAAATTTCAGAGCATCCATGCCAATGTTTCAAATCTCTCTCTCTCTCTCTCTCTGTCTCTAAATTGCAGTGCTGTTCAACTTGATTCCTGTGGGTCTGAGGATAGTGGCCATCCAGAGCACCAAGACAGGACTTTACATAGGCATGAACAGCGAGGGCTACCTTTACACATCAGTAAGTCTACAACACATATCACACTCTTCATGTAAATTACATTAATTTCCAGACCTGTCCTAATACATCAGATTTGAGCGACATCACACAGTGGAAGCCAAATATCTGAGAATACCGGTAAAAAGGCTTTTATTCTGCAGTTTTCTAAACCGAACTGATTTGAAAATTGGTTTAATGACAGCAGAATTAAATGTACAGCAATATTACAATTTCTCATATTCACTTTTACAAATGTATTGTAAATATACATGCTACCAGTTAAAAGTTTGGAATTAGTCATTTTTGTTGTTTTGTTTTGTTTTTGAAGTACTCTAGAATAATGAATCATGATTTACAAAATATGTGTGTCTGTACTGTGTATGTTAATTATGTTATATAAAAATGCAAACAGATGAATGAATATGTTTGGGAAATGTATGTTGTAGTTATATATTGATATATAAAATAAAATATAAGTATATAAATGTAAATATTTTCTATTAACATATGCTATATGTGTGTGCATTTATATATACATAATAAATATTTACAGTATATATACACTCACCTAAAGGATTATTAGGAACACCATACTAATACGTGTTTGACCCCGTTTCGCCCTCATAACTTCCTTAATTATATGTGGCATTGATTCAAGGTGCTGAAAGCATTCTTAAGAACTGTTGGCCCATATTGAGAAGATAGCATCTTGCAGGTGATGGAGATTTGTGGGATTCACATCCAGGGCACGAAGCTCCCGTTACACCACATCCCAAAGATGCTCTGTTGGGTTGAGATCTGGTGACTGTGGGGGCCATTTTAGTACAGTGAACTCATTCTCATGTTCAAGATACCAATGTGAAACGATTCGAGCTTTGTGACATGGTGCATTATCCTGCTGGAAGTAGCCATCAGAGGATACATGGTGGACAGGTCAGGGATGGCATGGCATTTAAATGATGCCCAATTGGCACTAAGGGACCTAAAGTGTGCCAAGAAAACATCCCCCACACCATTACACCACCAGCAGCCTGCACAGTGGTCAAGGCATGATGATCCATGCTCTCTTTCTGTTTACACCAAATTCTGACTCTACCATGTCTCAACAGAAATCGAGACTCATCAGACCAGGAACATTTTTCCAGTCTTCAACTGTCCAATTTTGGTGAGCTCGTGCAAATTGTAGCCTCTTTTTGCTATTTGCAATGGAGATGAGTGGTACCTGCTGGGGTCTTCGCTGTTGTAGCTCATCCACCTCAAGGTTGTGTTGTGGCTTCATACCTCGGTTGTAACGAGTGGTTATTTCAGTCAAAGCTGCTCTTCTATCAGCTTGAATCAGTCGGCCCATTCTCCTCTGACCTCTAGCATCAACAAGGCATTTTCACCCACAGGACTG
>JAUCMT010000774.1:0-10764 GCA_032357475.1 Enteromius thamalakanensis | reverse complement strand
TAAGACCTCTGTTGTTTATTTTGTATTTTCTTTTGTGAGGTTAAATAGCTTTCTTTAAAACTAAGTTAGAATTGTTACGTTTGTTATTTTGGCCTTGTTCTCTCCTGTTTTGCTCCTTGTTTTTGATTGTTGAGATGTAAATAAAATCTTTTGTTTGGTATTTGAGATTAGTGTGATGTCTTTTGGAGGGTTGGGACAGGAAAATAGTGAATGTAACGTTGTATTCTTAAATTATCAAGTTCTGCCATCTCAATTCAATTTGTTACTTCTCTTCCACCCCTAGATTAGAGGGGAACGTAACACTTAACACATCTAATTTGAGATATCCTGGAAGTCTCTAGGCTATTGGATAGATACTGGTCTTATTTCATTGGACCAGGAAAAGGCATTTGACCGAATTGAGCACAGCTATCTCTGGCGTATGCTGGAGGAGTTTGGTCTCAGCTCTGGTTTTATTTCCATGATTAGGGTTTTGTACCAGGATGTTGATTGTGTTCTGATAAATGGTGGTCTGAGTGCTCCTTTTAAAATTTTTAAAGGTATTAGACAAGGTTGTGCGCTTTCTGGTATATTGTATGCTCTTGCCATTGAACTTTTATTGGTTAAAATCAGAGAACGAGTTGAAGGTTGGATCATACCGTGCTCTGGAGCAAATTTTAAGTTGTCTGCATATGCAGACAATATTATTGTTCTGGTTAAAGGGCAAAATGATGTTGATCTCCTTAAAGAGATTCTTAATAATTTTGGTATAATCTCCTCTGCCAAGGTTAATTGGTCAAAAAGTGAATCTGTACTAGGTGGGGAACGGTCTCATGGTCTTCCTAATTTGCAAAATATAGGAATGTAAGGAAACAACTCCAAGAACGAAAAATCAAGTCTCGCATTCTCTACCCCGCGAAATGTTGTGTTGATGTTATTTTTGCAGGATTTAAAGGACTTTGGAGTGGCAATGGAAGTTCCAAGAAAAGAGCCGGATTCGGAGTCCACCAGCAGAAGGAGCAAATATGCTCCTGAATGACACATGTAAATATTATACAGACGTCTATAATATAGAAACGGCTGTTTTTTTTTCTCTTATTCATATAAATTGTAGAAGCCTTTATTCAAGCTTCTGAAACTTGGTTAAGGGATGAGAAAGGTGTGGAATTTCATTTTGAAGCTTATGAATTGTTTTATGTTAAACAGATTTATAAGAGAGGAGAGGGGTTGCTTTATATGTTAGTAGTGATTTGAAATGTAAAATAATTGAGTGTATGGCTATTGCAATAGAAGATTTAATGGAATGTTTAACTATTGAATTTGAAATGAAGAAACAGAGAAATATTTTTGTCACATGCATATATAGAACCCCAGGGTCTAATATTACAGTGTTTAATAATAGCTTGGAGCAATTATTAGTTGGGATGAATATAAACCTTTTGAATGCGTCAATCATACTACAGTAGTAGTTCAGATTTTTTTTTGATGTACAGCAGAGGGCTTTATCCTACCATTACTAGGCCTAGCCGAATAACTTCCACTTGTGCTACATTAATTGATAATATTTTTGTAAGTATATTTGAAAAAACGGTTAAAAGTGGTCTTTTGATAAATTATACAACAGATCATTTACCAATATTTGTAACGTATCTTTGCGAAATAAAAACTAACTGCAACAGGAAACCTGTGTTGAGCCAAGGAGGACGCAGGAGTCAAAACGTATACTATAAAAACAAAAGACTTTTAATATAAAGAGAAACAAAATGTGGAGCAGTATCCATAAACTTCAAACATAGACAACATGAGGAAAGACACAGGTAACATTCAGGGTTGATCGACAAACACTGAATGACTGAAGGCAACTTAAATAGGGAAAGCAATGAACGCTAATGAATGACACACACCTGAACTGAATACATAATTAACAAAACTAGGTCATAGAAACACATGGGGAAAGACAGAAAGCACATGAAAGCAAAAACAAACATCACAAGACATGGAAACATAAAAGCAAAACAAACCATGGATGTTACACTAACAAAGAAAAGATTAGTAAAGTTATTAGGTTAAGAACTGAGGAAACACTCAATAGATTTAGGGATGATCTTATGAAAGAACACTGGAATAATGTTTATAATACAAATAATGTAAACAAGGCTTATGAATTATACTTTAAAAAGTATATATGGTTTATAACAAAAATTGCCCAATAAAAATATTGAATGATAAAGTAAGAAATAAAAATAAACCTTGGTTGATGAAGGGTATATTGAAATCTTGCAAAAAGAAGAATAAGCTTTATCGGGATTTTGTAAAATAGTAAATGCAGAAAACAAATATAAAGTTTATAAAAATAAGCTGACCTCTATAATGAGATGTGCAAAGAAAGATTATTACACAAGTCTGTTGATGGAAAATAAAGGTAATATCAAAAGAATGTGGAAGATTTTAAGGGAGGTTATGGGCAGTAATATTACTTATAGTCAGCCATTATATTTAATAAATGAACAGAATGATGAGATAAGTGGTGAAAAAATGGCTGAGGAATTTAATTCATGTTTTGTTAATGTTGGTCCAAATCTTGCAAAAACTATACCATTATGTAATGAAAATAAAGGTTGGACAGCTGAAAGTAGAGTCATGCAATCTCTTTTTTGGATGAAGTTAGTGAGAGTGAAATTATTTCCACTGTCTCTAAAATAAGAGACTCTGTGGGTCCCTGCGGAACCCAGCAGCGGGAACCATTGCCAGAATACTAGTTCCCACCTGTACTCTTTTAACCTTGGTCTCTTCCGGTTTGGACTCCGCCTTTCGGCGTCCTATTTAAGCGGGAATCGGACTTATGAACATTGCAAAGTTTTGATTTGCCCCGCAGTCAATCCCGAGCGTTATTTCCCGTGTTTGTTTTCTTGGTTATTGTTTGGACTGTTTACTGACTTTGATATCTCGCCGCCTGCCCCGATCTACTGCCTGCTCTACCGTTACTGTCTTTGGATTACCCTGTTTGTTTACGTTTGCTCGTGCACTGACCATCGCCTGTTTGACTACGTTATTGAATGCAATGCAAATGGATCCTACCTGATCTATCATTACAGAAAACTTCGCCGCAATCGGATTCAGCGGCTTTGTATCAGATGAAGAGCGAGATGGGCTGTCAAGCCTCGATGTTGTCAACACATCAAGCCCAGCTGGAGAAGCTAATGGGACTCACGGATGAGCTCGTGCGTTCCATCCAGGCCTTGACGACCGCCACCGCGGCCTTGACTCAAGCCGTGACACCCGCCCAGCGCCCCTGCCGCTCTACCCACTCCCGCGACGGATGCCGCCTCCAGCGGACCCGCGCGGATCTCTCTGCCCGAAAAATACGACGGAGCTGCCGGCAAGTGCGAGGGTTCCCTGCTGCAGTGTGACATCTATATGACGCGATACCCCGCAAAGCTTCACAATGGATTAAAGTAAGGTGTCTTTAATTTGCTCACTGCTTACGGGGAAGGCTTTGGACTGGGCTACGGCCCTCTGGAAGGGGCGTCACATGTCATTTCCCCCTTACCGGGGCTTCATTAGAGAGTTTCGCAAGGTGTTTGATCATACTGTGGATGGTCGGGATGCCAAGGATGAGCTCATGTCGTTAAAACAGGGCACTTCCTCCGCCGCTGATTACACCATGCAGTTCCGTACTCTGGCCGCTCAGACTGGATGGGACGCGGACCCTTTGCTAACTGTGTATTGTCGCGGTTTACGGGAGGACCTGCAAGTCGAGCTGGCCAGCCCTGACCAGGACAGATCGTTATCCGAGTACATGGAACTAGCTATCAGGACGGATCATATCCTACGCTCACGCAAGCCACGCCATCTACCTACCACTCAGGCTCCACTCCGGCCTACCACCTCGACCGTCGAACCCATGCAGATCGGCTCAACACAGATCTCCCAGGAGGAACATGATCGCAGGCTACAAAATAATTTATGCTTGTATTGTGGTCTGGCTGGACATCTTCGGGCCACCTGTCCCACTCGACCACCTCTTCCACGAGTTTACCGGGTGAGTGCAGTCTCAGTCAGTCCCGCATCGAAATTGAATGTACTGTTATTACTTAAAGACTCTGAGATTTCCACCGAGGCACTGGTAGACTCCGGAGCCGCCGGTAATTTCATTGATGAGGACTTTGTTTCTAAAAATGCTCTTCCTCTCCTTCCATGCAACCCTTCCATGGCCATGGCAGCCATCGACGGCCGGCCCGTAGGAACAGGACGCATCACTCACCAGACTGCCACTCTCACCCTCTGCACCAGCTCACTGCACTCGGAAGAGATAACACTGCACGTAATCCACTCACCTGAGCACCCACTCATCCAAAAGACTGTTTACCACCGCTCCTATCCTTATGCACTCCAACCCAGAACAACAGTTCACCGTTGAAGTGGATGCATCCAACACCGGTATCGAAGCGGTGCTTTCTCAGCGTCACGGCGACCCCGCTAAGTTGTTCCCCTGCGCCACCTTCTTCCGCAAACTGACCCCTGCCGAGCGAAATTACGACGTGGGAAATCGGGAGCTCCTGGCACTCAATGCAGCTCTAGAGGAGTGGCGTCACTGGCTGGAGGGCGCTCGAGAGCCGTTTCTGGTCCTTACCAACCATTGAAATCTGGAATACCTCCTTACAGCTAAGAGACTGAACGTTAGACGAGCCCGATGGTCCCTCTTCTTTGCCAGATTCAGTTTCCAAATCACGTACCATCCCGGCTCCAAGAACCTGAAAGTATGCCAGGTCTCGCCAGTATGATGCCCCCCAAACACCTACCCAGCCTAAAAGCATCCTGCCCTCATCGGTCATTCTTGCCCCCGTTCGCTGGGATATAATCAGAGAAATCAACGACCTTCAAGGAACTGAACCTGTGCCCGCAGAGTGTCCTCTGACAAAGACGTTTGTTCCCGAGCCCCTACGCCGGAGAGTCATCAACCTGGTTCACGAAAACCCCAGCGCCGGCCACCCAGGCATTCTGGCCACCATAGAATTAGTGACCAACAGATTCTGGTGGCCGTCTCTCAACGCTGATGTCACAGCCTACGTCCAGGCATGCGCCACATGTCAAGTCTCCAAGTCCTCTCGACAACGCCCAGCCGGTCTCCTCTGCCCTCTGCCCATTCCGCAAAGACCCTGGGTCTCACCTGGCAATTGACTTCGTCACTGACATGCCACCCTCCAACCGCTTCACCACTATTCTCACCGTCATCGACCGATTCTCTAAAGCGTGCCGACTCATACCACTCCCCAAGCTGCCTACCGCCTGGGAAACCGCTCAAGCCCTGCTGGAACACGTCTTCCATTACTACAGCCCACTGGAGGACATTGTGTCAGACCACGGACCCCAATTCACATCCCGGGTCTGGCGGGCCTTTTGCACCCAGCTGGGGATCAACATCAGCCTCATGTCTGGCTACCACTCCGAAGCCAACGGCCAGGCGGAGCACATGAATCAGAAGCTCATCAGATTCCTCAGATCCTACTGTCACTCCCGGCAACAAGACTGGAGCCAGTTCCTGATGTGGGCTGAATACGCCCAGAACTCGCTTAGAAAGGCCTCTACCCGTATGACTCCGTTCCAGTGCGTTCTTGGGAACCAGCCTCCCTTGTTCCCCTGGTCAGGAGAACCCACCGATCTCCCCGCCCGTGGACGACTTGGAACACCGCCCATGTCCATCTGAGAAGCACCGTCCGCCACCTGACCCAGCAGGCCAACCGCCTTCGCAGACCCAGTCCGCCCTATGAACCTGGTCAATGGGTATGGTTATCCTCCCAAGATCTTCGTCTCCGCCTCCCTTGCCGCAAGTTAAACCCAAGGTACGTGGGTCCCTTTAAGATCCTTCGTCAGATTACTCCTGTATCTTACCGTTTAGACCTTCCTCCTGAGTACAAAATCTCACCCACTTTCCTTGTTTCTCTGCTCAAGCCCGCTGCTGCCCCCGAAGGAAAGGAGAACCTAGACAAGGTCGCGGCTCTGGACGCTCCCCCCCTGGCTCAGGACACAGACAACATCTACCAGGTCCGAGAAATCCTGGACTCCCGGCGCAGAGGAAGGATCCTGCAGTACCTGGTCGATTGGGAGGGTTTTGGTCCCGAAGAAAGGTCGTGGGTCAGCTCCGCTGACATCCTCGACCCATCTCTTACTGAGACCTATCACCAAGAACACCCGGACAGACCAGCTCTGCCTGCTCTACCGTGACTGTCTTTGGAATACCCTGTTTGTTTACGTTTGCCCGTGCACTGACCATCGCCTATTTGACTACGTTATTGAATAAAGCCTGCAAATGGATCCTACCGAGTCTTCTGATCTATCATCACAATTCGTGTGACAGTCATGGCTCATATGTTAATTGTCAAATAAACTATATGTTGTATTACTAAACCATTAAAATATATATTCAACTTGTCTTTTAATACAGGTTCTTTTCCAGATGAAATGAAGGTGGCCAAAATTATCCTCCTTTTTAAATCTGGCGATAGACATAGTCTTACAAATTACAGGCCTATATCCTTGCTTTATGAATTTTCCAAAATTTTGGAGAAGCTTTTCGTTCAAAATTTTTTTTATTTTCTTAAAAAACATTCCTGGCTACATGATAATCAGTTTTGGTTTCGAAGTACTCGTTCAACAGCTATGGCTTTGATGAAAATCACAGAGGACATTATTTCAGAATTGGAGCATAAAAATTATACAGTTGGAGTTTTTATTGATCTTAAAAAGGCTTTTGATACTCTCGATCATGGTATATTGATATCTAAATGACAGAATTATGGAATTAGAGGTGTAGTATTAAATTGGAATATAAGTTATTTAGAAAATAGACAACAACATGTAGAGTATATGGGCTATAAATCTAAGTTAGAAACAATGTAGAGTCCCTCAAGGCTCTGTGCTGGGGCCC
Organism: Enteromius thamalakanensis; assembly: GCA_032357475.1. Taxonomy (NCBI): domain Eukaryota; kingdom Metazoa; phylum Chordata; class Actinopteri; order Cypriniformes; family Cyprinidae; genus Enteromius; species Enteromius thamalakanensis. The sequence goes on along the minus strand of JAUCMT010000774.1, from coordinate 3,857 downwards.
AAGTTATTTACTTTATACATCAATGATCTCTGTGAGGAATCAAAAATTTTACGTTTTGTTCTTTTTGCGGACAACACAAACTTTTTTGTGTCGGGGAAGAAATTAAAAATATTAATGAAAAAACTATTGAACAGGAATTAATAGTACTTCGGAAATGGTTTAATAAAAATAAACTATCGTTGAATTTAAGTAAGACAAAATTTATGTTGTTTACAAATCAAAAATGCCCTGATAATGTTTGTTTGACTTTAAATGGAATAAGTATTGAGAGAGTGTCAGAATTTAGATTCTGATTGATGAAAAATTTAAATGGAAGTCACACATAGCTTATGTCAGGAATAAAATTTGTAAAAACATTGCTGTTTTGATTAAAGTAAAGTACATGTTGACCCTGAACAGAGTGAGATGGCATTTCTTTTGAACCTACCCATCATCGGATCTGACAACATTTATAGACATTGTCAATGTTGGATTGGCAGGGAAACAGTACACTCACGCCAGATGTGCTAGCCTACCATGACGGTAACCCACAGTTATACCTGGCACCCAAACCTGCGCATGTGTACCCTGACCAAAGACATTCACTCAGAGTATGTGGATTCAAGTGCCCAAAGGTGCCATCCTCCACATTGGGGACCTGGCGTTGTACCACCTTCCAAGCGAAGAGTACCAATCCGAGGTAGAAATTCCATCCTTCTTCAAGGATCACAGTCTCACCCTGTAGCCTGAATTGGAACGGTACGAAAACCCACCACAGGGGCGCGAAACCCACGACAACATCGGAGCGAGAAAACAACACCAGAGGCTCGGCATGAAAACAACATCATCCATGCACTCTCAAAGACTCGCAACTCTACATCTTGGAAGAAAGGAAAGCAGCAGTGCAGCTCCGCAAAGCAACTCAGAGAAACTGAGAAACTTAGAGAACTTCGAGCCAGCTGCTCTCCGTCAGGAAGCAAGACGCCTCTGCTTCCTTCCTCCTAGACAACATAACAAGAACTGTTTACAGATGGCATCAGATTCAAAACAACAACAACTTGCAACAAACTCTAACGCAGTAACAACCACCTCTGTGGCTCTCTCCGACTGTCATCAGTGGGAACCATCACCAGAATACTAGTTTCCACCCGGACCCATTTCCATGAAACACCACGTCACTTCCGCGCCAGGTGTTGGCGTTTTCATGGACTATAAAAGGACATGCTTCCAAACAGGAAGTCGCAAAGTTTTGTTTTGCTACAGCTAACACTCCAAGTTTTTGGATTACCTTTTGGATTGCCTGTGTTTGACTTTGGACTGCCTTTGATTATCGACTCTTTGCCTGTGACCTTGACCTTCTGCCCGGACCTAGTTTGTATGAACTCTTGCTTGATACCTCGACCCATTGCCTGTTTATCACTCTGTCTTTTGCTTTGTCTCCAATATTACTGCTCACTGTGTTTGAACCTTGCCTGTACGACAACAATTTGTTTATTAAAGCTGCGGATGAATCTTAACATGTCTGAATCTGAGTCTTCCGGATCACAAACGCCAGTCCGAAATCTACCTCACGGACTTCAGAAAGTAGACCACCGATCAGAGTGCAGAAACCTCCCTAGCAGCCTCAAAGCGGTAACACAAGGTTTCCTTTACTTACTGAAGGTGCAACTAAATTTAAGATAAGGCTAAGACCCTCTGCTTGGTGTGTCCTTCTTGGTTCTAGTTCTACAAACGAACAGCAAGAGTTTGGGCTGTCAGCAAAACTTCACCATTCCATTTAGACAGTGCATGAAAGTTACACCAGTGTGTGTGTGTGTGTGTGTGTCTGTGTGAGAGTGTGATCACGTATATAATCCTAGGTAGTAGTGTTTTTACAGTAGATTAGATAAATTGTGTTTCATTTATTAAGAACCCAATTTTCTGGTGTATTATGTTTGGAAGTGAACATTGCCAATAGATCCTAAAGCTACCCCGCTTTGACAGATAGAAACCCCTATAGTTCTTTAGTTTGTTTGCCACATATTAAAGTAACTGTTTAAATATACTTATTAATTAAGATGCTGGACATATTAATTAACGTGTATTTCATGTTTCAAACTTATGATAAACTGCAATCGAATTACTCTTTAAGCTTATTTGAATTACTGCTAGTACTGCAGAGTGGGAAAGCTATTTTCTTGGCCAGGAAATAACCTTTCCTAGAATTGATAATTATAATATCTGCTCGGTGGACGGACAGATCAGGTAACTTTAATTCTGCTACGGTTAATCCTAATATCTAATCTAAATATTTATTATTGTTTATAACCAGCTATAATTAATTATAAATATTCCCCCATTGAGCAAATTTGTTACAGTATGCATTCCAGTTCCGGACACTAGCGGAGGGCAGCGGGTGGAACGATGAGGCTCTCATTGTTTGCTTTGAGAATAGACTCTCGGAAGAGCTCAAGAATGAGTTGGCAGGCAACTAGGCAGATCCAGTTGTCCTCCTAAGATCGTACTCACCGGATGAATTCCCAGTGGTGTTTTTCCTGCCAATCACCCTCGAGAGCAGTTGTAAAATACAAAAGTTGCAAGCCTTGGTGGATTCTGGGCCCGCAGGAAATTTTATGGACTTTACCATGGCTTCCTATTTCCAAGTACCTGTTAACCCTCTATCCTCCCCTCTGAAAATCATTGCCTTGCATGACAGACCCATTGCCCCTGGAACTGTTACCAAAATCACTGACCTTCTCACTGTCTCTTTATCTCATCATCTTAAGAGGATGGCATTTCATTTAATCAGCTCCCCTGAATTACCTTTAATTTTAGGACACCCCTGGCTCACATGTTACAACCACTCTCCACTGACTTTTCCCAAGTCCCCACTGAGTACCATCACTTACGGTCTGTGTTTTGCAAGGAAAGAAACACTGTCTTGGCCCCCACCTTATGATTGTGCAGTCGAGCTGCTGCCTGGTTCATTCCCTACTCAATGAGGCATCTTTTCAAGGTCCCTCTGAGAGCATGTGAGTCATGTCAGAATGGTCTTGGGGTGTCTCCTAGATAACCAGCTATATGCCAAACCCGAGAAATGTGAGTTCAACACTACGAACACTCAGTTCTTTGGGTTTATCATCTGGCCAGGGCAAGTTCAGATGAATCCCAAGAAGGTGCATGCTGTATTGCACTGGCCAGTCCCCTCCTCTGTGAAGAAGGTACAAAGGTTAATTGGGTTTGCCAATTTTTACAGATAATTTGTGTGGAACTTCAGCTCAGTGGTGGCCCCTCTCACTGCTCTTACTAGAAGTAGTTCTACCAAGTTTACTTGGAATTCTGAGGCTGAGACCGCCTTTCTAGAGCTCAGTGCTGCTTCACATTTGCTCCAGTTGTTCTGTCCATCCCTGCACCTGAACTGCCACCTTGTTGTTGAGGTAGAAACCTGGAACCTGGAATACATTCAGCAGACCCTAGCGTCTTAACCCCCGCCAAGCTTGGTGGTCCCTTTTTTTAATCAGTTCAATTTTGTCATCTATTTTTGCGACATCTATCGCTATCCTGCGATGACATGCTCATATGCTCATAATTCCCTCCACTCATCATCTACCAGCCATTTACCTTTTGAGTGCCAGTTTGGCTATATCCCTACTCTCTTCCCCGAGAATGAAACTGAAGTAGCTGTGCTCTCAGTCCAGATACAAAAAGGGCTAGATCTGATTACCTTTTGTCTCCATAAAAGAGCTGCTTCCAGAAGCCATAGATCCTTTTTTGTCTATTATTAACTCCTCATTGTCATTAGGATATGTCTTCAAAGCCTTCAAACTGGCTGTTATTAAGCCTCTCGTTAAAAAAACGCAACTTGACCCCAAAGATTTAGCTAATTATAGACCGATCTC
>JAUCMT010000773.1:0-10765 GCA_032357475.1 Enteromius thamalakanensis | reverse complement strand
GGTTCTTTGATTAGCGGTAAATCTTCGTCAGCTGTGTTTAAATGCAGCGCCAGTTTATGAACTGAGAAGCTGCGCGTTAGTTTCGCGGGTGATTCAATGGCGCAGCTTCTCAGTGATCTACGGCTCTGTTCATAAACACAGCTGATGAAGATTTAGCGCTAATCAAAGAACCGGCTTTACTGATGAGATGCGCATAATATATCGTTCGATATCGCCCAGCCCTAATTTGGCCAGCCTTAAATTCACGATTAAACTGAAGTGACAGATCTTTTCATACATATTGACATACATCCAAGTAAAAAACTAACAAATAAAAATACAGAGCTGTCCATTGGTTGTTGACTAGAAGGTGGCAAATCTGACTTCAAGCTTGCATTCGAAAGAATTTTCTTTCTTTTAAAATGTTTGAATTGTTCACAGTGAGAAAATTAAGCTGCATTTGGAAAACTTTCTTATCCTGACAATTTTTGTAAGACACAGAACTCAGTCTTATTTGCGGCAAAGTCACATCGTTATATCAATTCAGGGATCCTTGGACTGAAAAAGACAGTAAAAGGCTGCCCAACACAAATAAAGTTGACTTGACTAAATCACAACAAGAACCACCTTGCTACTGATCAAATACAGAGACGCAGGGAAAACTTAGCAGGTGTGAGGGAAATGGCAAAACTCAATCAAGGAGTATACAGCAAGTGATTCACCAACAAGTGACTCACCAGTACAAAAAAAGCAACTCCTCGCACAGTCAAGAAAGCTTGTACACTAGTCAGTACATGACTTACTTACTTATTTAGAGCATTATGACAGATATTACATCAGATGTGAGGGCAGGGTACACATAGCCAGAGGCATAAAATAATTAGCTTTTCAAAGAACGCACAGACTCGGTAATGAATGAAAAGATCAAGAGCAACATTGTTTCATAATCTTGAGTCAGATAAACTTCAGTCAACGAGTAAAAAAAAAAAAGGCTACAGACCATACTCGCATCGTACTTGAGTTCACAATATTCTCTTTTTATATGATAAACAAGATGATGAAAGCACCAAATGGATAAGAAAAAAATCTCAATGTGGACAGCTTCCCAAAAATATTGAAAATGTCCATTTATGTACGAAAAGGAAATATGATAAAGGAGGCAAAAGACACAAACACAAAAGCTCCTCTCAAATCATGCTGGGTTGAAAGTATGCTAAAAAAGCCGCTTTCACTTACTTCGAATAACAGATGCCTGAATGTGCTTTTAAAATGTCTAACAAGTCACCATGCTCGGCTACTCGATTTTCTCAAAAGTCAACATCAAGGGAGCAGACGACTCATTCACATCTAGTCAGAGTCTCTGAGCGACGATATCAATATTAATCACTCTCCAGTCTGATCAAAAGACACATAAGCAATGAATTATAGGGCCTGTGTCCAATAAGCCACCTCTCTGTTTATCTGAAAAAAAAAATATATATATATATATTTTAATAACCAGGATGAAAGGCGTTTCACAATAAGTGACTTTTAGAGAGATTCTAATAAAAACCATGCTTAGTTTTTAATGTCATGTATCACAAAATATTTTTATATTCATCCAGAGCCCAAACAACTCGATATCTGACACAACCGTAAGATTAGAGCTCATGAAAACAATCCATGAAGTAAATCACTAAGAAATACCAATTCTTGCTTGAGATACCACATATCCTGGACAGATAACTAAGATCATTAACACCAGTGTTACTGTGTGGGCGAAACTCTACTTGAAATCATGTTTTATTTTTTGTACATGGTATTTACATCATTCTGAAGTCAGAGCCGTCGGCACACCCTCACTACCTTTCCTTAATGTGTGACACTCTAGGGATATCAGCCTTCACTGAATTTGTGCACTACTGCACTACCATGCATTTTGTACTTTTTTTTTTTCCTACAGAGCATGCTCTAAAGTTAAACAAAGACCACATTTATAACAATGAGCAGTCAAATGTCTATAATAATAATTATTTGCACTCTAATTCATTTCTAAGAATTTAATTTATTTAGCAAAAATAGACATTAGCATATTATATTGATTTCTAAAAGATCACGTTACACTGAAGGCTAATGATTGCTGTACAATTCAGAATATTAATTAAAAAATACAAATACATGTTTTAAATTATAGTGATTTTTCACATTATAAAAAGTAGTGATGTTGATCTATATTTCAAATTAATGGACTCTTGGTGAGCACGAAGAGACTTCCTTTAAAAGCATTTTTTTTTTTACTTTTGAATGGTATTGTATATGGACTGGAAGACATGCATCCTTTCTGCACTTTTCAGGGCTGTAGACTGCTAACTGCACATCAGCATTTCTATATATTTATAGTGAGCAGTAGATTTTAAATTGAGCTGAGCGAGAGCATGCCTCTCTGACCCTTGTCCTCCTGTTCCTGGGCACATTGCCAGAGGTTATCACAAAAAACACACACAAATACGCGTACACACACACACACACAAAGGCCACAGGATCATATATATATCAGAGCAAGTACTAAACCAGACAGCAGCTTTGGGCCAAAACCGCTTACACCCACATTAGTAACACCATTAAAAAAAAAACTGCCCACACCCTCACATCTCACCACTACTGCACAAACGTATTTATCATCCAAAACAGTTCCTATCAAAATCTCCTGAAGATTTGTAGCAAAATTACATTTCAAGGTATATTTCTGTGATTGTCAACTAAATGTTATTTAGCTAAAATTACCCCTAAAGTGAGTAACCTCACCCAGGCTTTTCTTTCCATGTTTCTATCCGATTGCAGCAAGAGATCAATTTATAGATGTCCTACTGGTGCATAAATATCATCTCAGCATGCTCTTGCAAATAGTGTTTGTCCTTCAACACAGAACCGTAACTATAAGGGATCTGAAAGCAGGGGCGGGGCAGCGTGTGCATGTGTGTGTGTGTGTGTGTGTGTGTGAGCAGGTTGCCTGGACAAGAGAGCGGCAGGAGACTGTTGTGGAGACGGAACCACCAACTGGGATCACACTCCGGAATTATGCACCTTTATAAGCACTCACAGTCCCTCCTTCACACTCAGTCTGGCTTTCTCCCTTCCCGACCACTCCTAAACTGTGTCTACATTATGTTTCAGATTAATATGAACTACTTTGAGCTTTACATACAAAGACGAGCAGACTTAAAGCTCAAGCATTCATTTACCTCTAGAAGATGTGTGTTATTTTGTTCTTAGTTGTGAAAAGTTCAGCCACTCCACATATTTTTAGAATATGCACAACACTTTCTAGTCTTTGTGGTTTCATTGATCGGTTCAGGGGAGTGGACCGGCTATTGTTCTCTGGACAAAAAGGTGCTCATCTTTTACAGCTACAGCATGATGCTTGATTTCCAGCTCGGGGCTTGAATTTGATGCTTGATTTAGCGTGATTATGATAAGCTTTACAATTGAACCAGAACTGAAGGACTAGGACATAATTATGTTTACATTCCACAATAAGAATCTCAGCATCTAATCATGATTTATGTGTCATTCACTAAAAGATTTATACCGGGATAGAATGCAAAATTCCGTGTACAAACAGATTTATTAATCAGACTTTGCTGGCTACTGACCAACCAGGTCCGCTTGTGATGGTAAACAAGGCAAAATCTGAATAACAATGATATCTCTCAACTACCCATATAAACTGACATTTATATGAATATGAAGATTGTAGGTTAAAATTTGCATAAGGGGCGTATAAAGAAAACTGAAAATCTTGCATGACCCTTTTAAGGTTTTAACCATGCAAACCCACTTATTAAATATTAAATATTGACTAGTGCCTTAATCTTTGCTTTTGAAATAATTTCAAATAATTGTAAGTTTAATCATTTAAAATATTTAACATAGCTTAAACGATTACACACACACACATAAGTTATATCATGTCAGATACACATACAGATAGATAGACGAAATATTCAAATGTATAAAGATTTATAATGTGAGAAAGTAAAAGTTAGCTGGGTCTATTTCACAGTGCGACATATTTGAACCAACTTTTTTGAGGACTTTCCACGTTTTCGTCATGACATTTCATCCTGGTTCTTAATGAGAAAGTGAAAATAGGCACACCAAAGAAGCTCTCCAAAGAAAAGGAGATGCACCACGAAAAAATTACACAGACAAACCCTTCGATTTGCGCAACTTCCATCTGTTTCACTGTTCCAACGATTTTAATAGTTGAAAGGCGGCTGAAGAGGACGTCTAACATCATGTACGTGCTCGTAGCAGCGGGTTTGATGTTGCACTGACAGAATGAAATCCTGCCGTATCCTCCACGAGCGCATCATCACATTCCGCATCAATACGCTACACTAAACATTCAGACGGGGAGAAACATAAGACAGAAAACCGTCCTACCTGCATAACCGTTGATGCTGTGATGTTCATAAATAGAAGTCCTGTGTTTTTAGAGGTAGAGAGAGTAAGAACCGCACCGACAGCGCATCCCGGAGACTGAGGAGAACAGAAGCCTGAAGAGCAGAGATAGAGAACAGCAGGGGGCGCTCCACTGCAGCGCTGGGCTCCTTCACCACAAACCCCACCCGAGACAGAGAGAAAGAGCGCTCGTGGCTTTCATTGTGTGGGGGAAATGATCTTAAAACGATGCTGTCGTTTAAATGTACCTTAAATTGCGTCTTGATCAGCAAACTAACAGAGCTTGGCATAATGGCATTGAACGCGCGCGGATCTAAGCGTGATTCTTTAGCTTTCAATATGTCATTATTAATTATCATTAGTAATTAGAGTCCATACAAATGTTTACAAATTCACCATCTACTACCCCCGTGATGTCATTTACACACAGCCATTTTTTCTGGTCTTGTTTTGAAGAGTAATTTCGCTCAAATTAAGCATAATCTCATCTGTACGATCAGATTCTCTATATATTACATAAGAGAGATTTTCGTTTCCATGAAACGTATAATCTTTGCTCCCTGATTCTGTTGGGTGTAAATGCCTAAGTATTACGTGTTAGATCATGCATGCAAAGGAGATCACATTAGCTGATGGCTTAATGTTGTCATGGGGGCCGATTAAAAAATAATACGAATATGAAATCAATAGTAGGCTATTAGCAATTCCCCTTTCTTGCAGATGGTGTTCTGGGCCAGACAATATGAGATGGCGTTTCTCAAGGCTAAGGCAGCTTCCAATGCCCCAGATAAAACTGGACATGTGGTTTGAATACGTGCAATTAGGATGAGATGCCTTTGGGATACTGAAAACAATTACCGTGCAGCTAGTATTGCTTCGCCACGATTAATCCAGGCAGATGTTTTCACGTTATGATTTCTACAAAAAAGACAAGCAAAATGCAAGCTTCAACAGAACATCATTAGAAAACGTGTTTTGCTCCACTGCAGATATCCTTTCTCCTGAAAACACTTAAAGTAGCACGTTTGTTTCATGTTTGATTCAGAGCAACATGTAATATTGATTTATTAATAAGCTATTTTACACTACTCTGCATAAAAGCCTAAATGGAGCATCTGTAAAATAGAAATTGATTCAAAATAATAGTTAATAATAGTTTTTTTGTTTGCTTTTTTTTTGGACAGGCAGAGTAGAAATTCTCTGGAAAGATTTCTGTTCCTTTTCCGACTGCCAAATAAATTGAAATGTCAAAAACCGCTTAAAGATGTAATTAAAGACCCCTTTATTCTAATGGTGCTGATGCAGGAAAATTCAGACAAGACATTGGAGACCACACAGTGAGAATGCCCACAAACATCAGGAGTAATCTAGTTATATATCCTAAAAAACGCACATTTAATGTGTAAAAACAACAAAAAAACAAGCTTTCTGTTCAGTGTTTTAGTTGACTACAGTGGAGAGAAGAGTATTAGCCAACGCGTCTCCCAAATACATGGTTGTCAGCCAGAAAAAGAAAGCTTGAACTGTCTGTTGCACTGAGAGCCAGATGAGAGGCGAGGATTTCAATTCACATTCATAAAAATAGCAACATGAACATGCATGTAATGGGCTTATTTTGGCTTCTGTTAGAAAAATACCTAGTATACCCCACAGATATTAATACGAAAAAGAAACAGAATTAAACAAGATTTATAAACTTTTGAAGCTTTTGGAAAGAAATTAATAATTTATTATGTAATTGCAAAAAAAATGCAAAGAATATAAAGCAGATCCTTACAGATTAAAAATGAGTGGAACAAGTGGAATTGTACAATTCTTCTTGCAATGATCACAATAGCTTTAGTGTCAATTCTCTGTTTACAAGATAATGTGTGATAGTTAGGCTTGTTCTATCTCCACAAGAACCCCATCACAGTCTTTAGGGTGGAGGAACATCACAGGTTTGCCATGAGCTCCTATCCGTGGCTCTGGGGACAACAGCCTGATTTTCTTTGCCTTCAAATCAACTATTGCAGCGCTGATATCATCCACCTGCAATTAAACAAGCAACACATATATTCCGGATAATGACACTAAACTATAAACAAGTTCATTCGTTGATTCACGAGAAATACAGTTCATTATATTAATATTATTGTTATTATCCCATTTAATTCAATTTGTATATTGAAATACTGGAAAAGCAAGAATTAACAGATAAGAAAATATCTGAAAATAAAAAATATGAAATGAAAAATGAAAAAATGAAATTTCTTGTTTAATTTACTGTTAAAAAAACATTTTTTAAAGTTTCTTAATAAATATTGTGATTAGTGTTGTCAAATAGGTCATGGCAATTATTCACATTAAAAATAAAAGTTTACATAGTATATGTTTGAGTACTGTGTACATTTATGATCTGTATAGAAATATGCACAATGCACAATGTTTATTTTGGACTCAATCGTCATTGTCTTACTTAATTACGATAATATGACTTTTGTGATACAGGACACCTATGAGATTTAATACAGTTTTACGTTATGCAACTTTTATGTTTTTCTGTACATTTGTAAAAGAAGCCAAAGAAAACTTTGAGTATTAAAAGATTTAGGAGTATTTCCTGAACCACTGGTTCAGATTTACTTTTCTCCTCAACAGTAGTTTATTATATTATATTATATTATATTATATATAAAAAAACAGTATCAGAACCGTTTAATTGGTCAAAGAAATTATAATACAAGGAAAAGCAGAACAGTCAAAATTACAGCAAAAACACCTAGCCAACACAGGGGGGCTTTGAATATCATGCTAGACTAATGCACATAGCACTGCCTTAACCTTATCTTATCTTTACCTCAATACAGATATGATGCATCCCTCCAGCTTTGTTCTTCTGCAGGAATCCTGCAATAGGGCTTTTCTCTCCCAGAGGGTGCAGAAGCTCTAATTTGGTGTTTCCTAGTTCTACAAACACAGTGTACACCCCGTGCTCAGGAAGAGGCACTGTGGCGCTTACTTGAGCCCCCAGCACATCACGATACAGTGCTGTGGCTTTCTCTAGGTCTGGTACTGCGATAGCCACATGATTCAGTCTTCCTAACCTCCATAATGACTGAGGGACACCTTGACTGACGGGTACAGTCAGAGACAATGCCCTTACTGAGGGTAAAGTGTGCCACGCACACCTCGAGAGACCTGTAACTACAAAAGAGATGAGACTGCAGCATGAACGCATTAAATAAAAATTAGAACTGCACTTAGAATAAAATGTTGCAAACATTTAAAGTACACTAAAACAACTTCGATTTACTACAGTTTACCTGCAACCTTCAGTAAAGAGGAAGCCATCTTTGCGGTCATCGCAATACGCAAACTTTATTTAAACAGCGCGACCCACGTGTTCAGTTATGGTAATTTAACCATATAAAATATTCATAACATGTACGCTTTTCATTATTATAATTTTATTAATTATTGTACACTAAACCAGTAAATCGGTGTATTAAGAAACATTATGGTTACACTTTGGAACCTTCGATGTGGAACGCAACACAGTGCATGTTGTTTCCGGGGGTTGTATTTACCAAGGGGAACGTCACGCAGAGACCCATGCAGACATGGCGACCGGGGATGGTGGCACGTTGGAGAGCTGCTTACAGCTACTAAACAGAGACACAGCACACCCGGAGCAATTTCTCAGGTTGGATGCACGCTAAACGATTAAACTATTTTGCTGAATGACTTGTAAATGTAACATTTAAACGTTTACTAATGTTAAACGAGCTGAAACGCGTATGGGGCCACACATGTGCAAACGTCTCACGTTGTAATTACGAGTTTAATATATGTGACGTACCTTTTTCTTACTTTTCTCTCATGTTGATTTCTATGGATGTTTTATTCATAGACCCTATGTAGATATATATATTTAATTATACATATACGCAAGTAATAAAATATTACAGGTGTGACACAATTTTCTTTCATCTTTATCCAGTGTCCAGGATGCTCTGGCAACAGACTTCAAATCACTTACCAAGACTCTTTATGATCTGCATAAAGCCCATGAGCCTGCAGCCTACAATGGGAGCTCACTGGAGCAGCTGGTCATCGAAAACTTTGATGAGGAGCAAATTTGGCAGGAGCTGGAGCTTCAGAACGATGCATTACTGACACATTTTGAGGAGGCAGTTGAACATGCTCTCACAGATGACACTATACAATTTTTTGAAGATGCAGAAGAAGAAGAAGAGGAGGAGGAAGATTTAGATAATGAAGAAATTGCTAGTAATTTAGAAGAAGAGAGTGCGGAGGATGATGATAAGGACACAGAGGAGGAAATAAAGCAGAGGTTGAAACCATCTTCAAGCAATGAGGACGATGACTTCTCTGGTGAAAACTCGGATTTGGACTTTGATGTAGATCAATTTGAGAAAAAAAACAAACAAAAACAGTCAGCTGCTAAATTATCAAAGTCTAAACCTTATAGGACTTCATCAGAAGTAGATGACAAGTTTTTTAAACTGGCAGAAATGGAAGCCTTTTTGGATGACATGGATAAAAGAGAAGGAAATGAGAGCCTAGGGGAGGACATAGACTACTTTCAGAATCTGCCATCTGATGAGGACGATGACCTATGCTTTGATAAACCCGTAGTGCTCAAAAAACAGAAAAAGGTAAGGGTGTAACAGACCTTTCCTGAGCCTTTATTTATTTTTTCAATTATTTTAATTTGTAGCATCCTCTCCATAGACCCCAGGATGTAAAACTATGGGTCTAATGTACAGATGCATGTAAAAGGATTGTGCAACACAGAAGTATCAAAAGCAAATTTGTATTCAAAGTACCGTTTTGTTTCAATATTTGATGCTTTGTGTAAACGTGACTTCAAACATGAAATGTGGTGTTTTTTTATTTTCCAGAAGAAAAGCTCCAGAGATATAAAATACAAAGATTTCTTTGCTCCAGTGGTTGAAGATATGGATCCAGATGAAGAGAAGGACCCAGATTCTAATGATAGTTATGAGGGAGAAGATGACAATGAGCTGGAGGAGGAGGACGAAGATGAAGATGATGTGAATGAGGAGGATTTTGACTTGAATGAGTAAGTCATGAGGATACCTGCTGCCTGCTTTTGTTGTTTTACATCATTTTTGTTTCATTCATCTAATGCATTTCACTTCTCAATTTAGAGATGACACCGGTGATGGAGCAAGAAATGCTTTACGCAAGGTGACCTTTGACCTCCCTGAAGATGACAGTGAAGGGGAGGATGTCGAAGATATTTTAGGTGGAAAAGCCAAAAACGAACCTAAACCTGAGTCCAAGTCATCCTTTGAAAAGAGACAGGAAAAGGTTTGTCTGCGTACTTGGTGATCTTTAACTGAAAAAGTATTTAATCAGATTCTGTGCGTTTAATAAATTTGTAGTCAGTTTTGGTTTTTATTTGTGTACAGGTTTTACTGCTTCATCTTAAATTACGTCAGTGAGTTGTCAAGGCAACATTTTTAGCTTTAATACTAACTTTGATTTGTTGGGAATGTAAACAGATGGCACAAAAGATTGAAGAACTGGAGAACGCTGCCTTGTCTGAGAAGCCGTGGCAGCTGACAGGAGAAGTGAGCGCTCAGACTCGACCGGAGAACAGCATGCTGGAAGAGGATGTAGCATTTGACCAGGCCTCTAGGACGGGTGAGAGCTTCATGCTGATCATCACACCAAAAATGCCTTTTACAGATTTTTTCATGACTTAGTTTCTCTCCTCCACAGCTCCAGCCATCACAGAAGAAACTACTTTACAGCTTGAGGATATTATCAAACAGAGAATCAAAGATCAGGTTTGTTTAAGCTTCGTGTTCAGTTTGATGGCATCTTTGTTTGAAGAGATAAAGGAAAGCCAAGTCACTTTAAATAGTTTCTTAATCTATTTAGAGCAAAAAAAAAATAGAGCACTTCACATGTCAACTTGTTTTATAAATGCATAAACACTTTTTGCTTGATTATGGTTGTGATTGTCTCAGGTGTGGGATGATGTGGTAAGAAAGGAGAAGCCTAAAGAGGAGGTGTTTGAATATAAGAAGAGACTCACTCTGGACCACGAGAAGAGCAAACTGAGTCTGGCTGAGGTTTATGAGCAGGAGTATATGAAACAGACACAGGTGAGTCCTGTCCACTGCTCTATCTCGCATGCTTTTGTATTTAGAAAACATTTTAGCTTGTAATTTGAATGTAGTCTGAAATTGTGTTTTATGTATATAACATTTACCCCCAGTTTCACAGACAAGGATTAAGCTAGTCCCAGACTAAATTGCATGTTTGAGCTGTCTCAGATGAAAATATCTTGCTCTGACATATCTTA